>VZTT01067894.1:0-95250 GCA_013400855.1 Buphagus erythrorhynchus
CCGGCCTGTCCCGGTCCCTTCGGGGCGGCCGGGGCGGAGAGTGAGGGCATCTCGCGGGTCCCGAAATGCCGACTGAGTATTTCATGTCAGTAGCAGCGCGGGAAAGGGTGCGGGCCTTCCGCGGCTCGCTCGGCAGAGACGCGCCCAGGGAGGAACCGCGTGTGTGTGTCCGCACGCTTCCGGCCCTGGGACGGATTTCTGGTATTCAGCGATTAACTCTGTGAACGCTTTTTTCTTCTGCAGTCTTTCCGTAGCGTGTGGATCACTCTGGATGTGGAGTAAGAACTCAGGAGGCAGTTTGCCCGTGGGTTTATCTGAAAAAGCCGGGCACGTTTCGGTGTGGGAGGGACGGAGGGAGGGCAGCGGCCCCGCACTGGGCCGGCCCTGCCCTGCCCTGCCCTCAGGGCTGGTTAGGTGGCATCCACCCCCCGTGCCTCCCATTGCCGCTGCCTTGGGACACAGATCGCCTGCCTTCCTGAAGTCTTGTCTCTTAGCTGCAGCTATAATAAACTGTACTAGTTTAAGCTGTGTTTTTCCTACACTCGCGTTTTTGTTTCAGAGGGACTGAATGATTTGCGAGCAAGACGTAGTCTCCATCCCTTGTCATACACCCATAAAAGCATTTAATATGTGAGGTCTCAGAGAAGTCTGCCTGTAGAAGAAACTCTTAGAACAGTGGAGTAATGATGTTGCACACTCGTTTGTTTTACAGTGTCCTCAGCTTTAACTTTATTTGCTTAGTCTGTTCTCAGGAAAGGAATTCATGTTTGCTCCCACACCACGGAGCCTTGCAGTAGTGCCCAGTACTTACAGGCTGTGCTGGAGAGGGAGTTGCTATCTCACAGGAATGATGTTACTGTTAGATGGAACGAAATACATTTTGTGGCCAAAACTGTCAGTTTTTGAAGGAGGGACTGGGATTTGGATATTTGTAGTTATGATCTCAAATAAAGAAAAACCTTAATACTCGGTTTTCTTATTGTGTAAAGAATGGAAAAGTAACTAACACCACTTTTTTTTCTTCACATTTGTTTCTTTTAATCTTTTCAATATCCCCTTGAGGAAGGAAACAAGGCTTATAAGTTGGTATACAAAAAGGTTATTTTAAAATGTCCTTTTAGCTTTTAAACAAGATGTTCTCTTCACTGTAGTGTAATCACTGTAGTTGCCTGCTTTTTGCAGTTTGTAACTGGTAAGGTACCGTTTCACAAGGTACAGTTATTATCAAAAAGGCCCAGGTCCCTTTTTCCATAGAATTATTTGATGCAATGGTTTGGGCTGGAAGGGACCTTTAAAGATCATTTAGTTCCAATCTCCCTGCTGTGGGCAGGGCCACCTTCCACTACACTAGGTTTTTCTAAGCTCTATACCACCCGACCTTGAACATTTCCAATGATGAAACATCCACAGCTTCCTTGAGCACCCTCTCCAAGTGTCTCACCGTCCTGATTGTAGAGAATTTCTTCCATCAATCTAAATCTGCCCTCTTTAAATTCAAAACCTCTGCACATTGTACTGTCACTACAGATCCCAGTAAAAGGTCTCTATCACTTCCTTATAAGCCTTTTTTAAAGTACTGAAAGGCTGCAATAAGGTCTCCCCAGAGCCTGCTCTTCTCCAGGCTGAACAATCCCAGTTCTCACAGCCTTTCTTTGTAGGAGAGGTGCTCTAGACTCACTCCAGCAGGTCCACATCATTAGTCAGTTCCCAGCACTTCAGGTGGGGTCTTACCAGAGCAGACTGGAGGGGCAGAATCCAGATCCCACAGTCTGTGTCTCTTTGCTGAAGATAATAAACAGTATTGGCTCCAATATGGGCCCTTGAGGGTTTCTCTTGAGGGAAACCAGGTACTAGTTTGTGCTTGGTACATTGAGCTGCAGCTATTTGGATGTGGCCATCCAGCCAGTTCCTCACGCATTTAACACTTCTGTTTTAAGCCCTTATGTCTCTAATCCTTCATCTTTTCTTTATTTTCTATCTTCTGCCCTCCCTAGTCATTGGAGTTTTCATAGGAAAATTTAATTCCCTGGAATAGCAGAAAAACTTGTGCTTCACTAAATTTTCTGCTGTTTTGTGAGTTCATTTAGTTCATAGAAAGTCTGATGAAGGCATGAGCTGTCAGGGAAGGTGGGAGGGAAGGGAAATAAAAGAGAAAAGTGATGCCCCTATTCTGCAGCAGCAAGTTGTTAGATCAACACCTCTACTCAAGGCAGCGTAGCCACAGATCAGTGATAATTAAGCCACATCCACAGCATATTTTGCATTACATTTTTCTGTATTGCAACTTAAAGAAGGAAAGTAGCATTAATTGTTTAGAGCATGACCTAGTAAGGTTCATCATGCGTTCCTGTGTACTTTCCCATCTGTAATGCAGTTACTGCACATGGCTACAATGAGCTGTTGCAGTACTTGGTGCAGCAGTCTTTTACTTGGCTGTTTTTGTTGGCAGTCTTGATCTGATGCCCAGTGTTTGTACACTGTGCAAAGATCACCAATACCTTCCTGTAATGTTAGAAACTTTGATGAGTACAGGCAGGCCTCTTGGTACCACTGTGCATATCTAGTACTCGTAGACCCATTTTATTTGTTCATTGTAGTTTGTCTTTGAACTAAAAGGATAATTAATTTTTACAAAATGTTGTTATATCCATAAGAGAAATAAAAGTCTTTATTTCAGTATTGTGGTACTATTGGCTGGGTGATTATTAGCTGGGGGAGGTATTGTACATCTCAGAATATCTTCTATATCTCAATATTTAAGCTTTAAAAAGAAAAGCAGAAGTAACAGAAACTGAGCACAATCGAAAAAAAAAAAACTTGCTTTCTTTTTGAGAGAGCTGATAGGGTAAACAGGGCCTTGCAAAGAAATAAATATGTTTCGTAAAACCAAGGGGCATGCTTAAAACAGAATAACCTGCAAGTTCTTTGTGTTACTAACCTTTTGAATGTGTGTTGAATTTTTGTGGTAAGAAATTTCTCAGGAGTTTCTGTCATGTAATCTGTTTTTTATTTACTCTGGAGCGCTGAGGCTGCTTCATGCCAAGGAGTAGACCAAAAGTCCCTTGAAAAATAAAGTTATGTATTTTAGTATGATATATTCTATGATAAAGGTTGTTATCTATACAACTTGTAATTGTATAAAACAAGTCAACTTCCTGGCTAGACTAAATATATGATAAAAGAATTGAGTTGCAGTGTGATAGCTGCTGTGTGAAAAGTCGGGGTGCTTGTCTTTCCTTTATACTCCAACAAGCTTGTATACCTTGAGCTAATTCATTAATTTTCACCTTGCACAGGCCCTGGACCGTGCTGTTTCTTGTGCACCCTACAACACTACTTTAAAAGCTAAACGTGCTCTGAGGCACATGGATTGATATTTTTATGTTCTTGCCTTCTATTACAACCATTAGTTTCATCAGTCAGGGAATACTGTTTCTACATGCTGCAGCCAGATAATTCTGAAAAGTGCTGCTGGACACACTGAAAGTATCAATAGGATATCATCTCATTTTGACCCACTCTTAAATTGCCATGGGGGTCTGATTTGAAATCTGAGTGGCTGTGTTTTTCTGTTGTGTATTTTTAATTCATGCTCTGTTGGTTTTTAGCATTCCATGCAGTTCTGTGGGGTCTCTTCTTGCCAAATACTATAAGTAGGTTTAGGTTGAACTAGTATTTACACTGGCCTCAAGAATGCCTGGAGAAATTATTTTTTGTAAGGAGTTGTTGCTATACTGTATAATAGGGTTGAAAGGACATTGTGGTGTGGGAGAGAATGTTTTTCAGTGAAGTAATAAAAAGGGAGCAATTGTGCCTGAAGGAAAAGTACTGCATTGATGACTTTGCAATTCAACAACTTCCTCATGCATCTTGAAGAGATATATATTTATTCTATTTAGTTTCAAGTCAGCAGGAGCAGGATTGGGTCCCTGTAGTTCTTAATTTGAAGTTTTGAGTTCACAGTCTGCACTAGAACGAAGGAAAAAAGTATTTTCACTTTAGGAAATATCCTTCTGAATTTATTTCCACAAATTATGCAAGCTGCATTGTTGTTGGTATTTTTTTTCCCAGACTTCAGTCTAATTATTCTTTAATTGTTTTATTCACTTCTTATTTTTCAGGAGTCTTTGAAAAATCCTTAGTGATCATGACATTGTTACAAGTGACATAAATTAGCCAGTGGCTCAGAATGATGGATACCCAGAAGACTACAAATGGTTTGCAAGTGATTGGAGAAGGGACTGGTATAGGGAAATCGACACTCCACATGGTGGGGTATTTGGGAAAAGTCAGTTTAAACTTGTTTTACATATGTGCAAAGTTCATATTTTTCTCTGTTTTGAGAGATTTTTAATTGGTCTTAATTTTACAAAAAAAAAAATCTCAAAATTGTTTTCCACGGAAATCTATAACAATGGCGAAAGATTATTCTAAGTAAATATGTGCCTATTTTTTTTACTGGCACTATTTTTACAACTGTTTGCATTCCTTTGAAAATTGATTCATCTTTCAAAGATCTGAGCTTGTGTTCCTTGGCAATAAGGGTCCTGTGGTTTAGTTCAAGTAGAATAAAATGTGCATAATTGTGTTGTTAAAGACACCTTACTTGAATATTTAAATAAAAGTATAAATTTATTTAAAACATGCTACCATACAAATATATTAAAAATAATAAAAAAGAAATCAATGTAGTTTGCTTTTTTATATTGTATTATATTATGTCTAGAAGTTGAACAATAATTTTGTACCTTGATAAGTATGTCTTACTTTGGGATAATGTATGAAATACATAAATTTATGCTGCTTTATCTTTCCTGGTTTGTTTTTATTTTAGAACTGTAATCCTGTGGAAACAACTGCACATGAGTATTGTCCAGTCTGCAAAGAGAAGGGTCAGATCCAAGGTTTACGGACTTACCGCCTTAATTTTCAAGAGTCCATTTTCCTTTGTGAAAATCCTCAGGTATTACACTAATAAAAGAGTTTTATTTGGCCCTGCAGCAGCCTTTACCTTCAGCAGTTACACCTCTCTAAGTCCATGATTTTGTTGGTGGTAAGCAGACTCTTGAAATAGGATCCCTCTGTGTCTGTATGCTGCGGGATATTTGCTTGCAAATAGGGAAAAACAGAACTAACCTGTGTCTGTGCAGTGTTTAGGCATAGGTAGCTACTCTAAAGGATTAAAAAGAGTAGATTAAAATGAAATAAAGGAGAGTTCTTCTCATGTAACAAGGGATTGCAAGTGGTACTAAATAAAATTTTGTACAAGTCAGAGTAGAAGATGAATATTTGGTGATCCACGTAACTAGTACATAACTCTAGCAGATCTGAGTCTCCCATTTTCCCTCCTTTGAGTGTGGGCAATGCAAATAGGTTTATAATTGTAAATACAATGTTTTTGTTTCTTTTTTTTTCCTATTTAATTTTAACCTTAGCTGGATTTCTGTGCTGCTTAATATTTGAGTTGTGATTTTGCCACCTCTTTCTTCACTGCTCCATGTATGTGGGGAGGGTATAGCAATTCCAAACAGACTGGTGCTCTTAAATTAGTAGAAACTAGACTAGATATGGGTCTCAGAGTTGTTTTTCCCATTCTTTCCTGTTTTTAACTAATTATAGTATAGTCCTGGAGATTGGTAATAGGAATTTTCTGTATTCTGGTTGCCACCTGATCATTGAGCTAGCCTGAAAAATACCCTGCCAGTTTGGGCACCAGTAGTCTCTCAGCCATGAGATGATAATGTCAAATCTGTACCCTAAAGGAATGGATTTAGCAGGATAAGACAAGAGGCTTCCCATTAGCAAAATTAGGTTGTCTTCAGAGGTTGGAAGAATTTACTGGAAAAGTAGTGTTGAAGTATCGCTACTGATATATTTATTTCACAGTTGCTTATAAGACAGTGGTGGGATAGCACACCCTTCCTGTCATACCTATGTTCAATATATGTACTGATTTAATTAAAATATCACTTTACAGAAGTCCCTATGGCTGGGTTGGATGGGGCAGTCTAAGAAACTTGGTCCACTAGAAGGTGTCCCTGCCCATGGCAGGGGGGTTGGAACTGGAGGGTCTATAAGGCCCTTTCCAAACCAAGCCATTTTATGATTCTGTGATTCAACTCCATTTTAAAAGTGTGTTTTGTACTTTCTTTAGCTCTTGTTCCCCTGAAATTGCTTTGTAGATTTCACTGTAACCTTCTTTCTTCCCTTTAGTGTATCTACCCACTTGGTTATAAACCATTAAACAGCATAATTACTTCTGCTGGTTCAGAAAATCATCAGGTTCCATCTACTCACAAGAAAAGGAAATTGGGTGATACCAGTGACTTTTCTGCTGTTGAATCAGATCCAAAAAAAGCAAGAACTAACAGTGTGCTCAATGTTGAGCACACCATTAATGCAGACTCCGTTGTGAAAGGCTACCAGAATAGTTCGTGTATTCCCAAGGCAAGCCTACATCATATATTACAAAATGACCAGCAAAACCCTGGCAGCCAGGTGGGCTCCTGCATGCAGAAGGTGGATTTTGAAACAACCACCAAGACCAACAACTGCCAAAAAAGTCCACCAAAGACTTCTAGTCTCACAACACAACTATTGCCAAATTCAGAGGTTTTATCAACAGCATCTGAAATTTCACTCAAAGAGGATAAAGGTTCCACTAATAGCAGAGATTTGTGTCTTCAGTGGAGAAACATACATAATCTTTGTTGGTTAGACTGTATTTTGTCAGCACTGGTACACTTAGAAACATTAAAATCTGCTCTGTCAGAAGAAGATAACGGTGGAAAATGCTTATTCCAGAAACTCTTAACAAAGTATAATCAAGCATCTATTCTTCTGAATACCTGTAAAAGGAGTAAAGTAAAAGGTGAGTTAATTTAGCTGCTGTTTTCTCATAGTCAGACTGATTTGCTTCAAATATGTGGAATTTACTACAGCGCACTTATCCTATGCCTCCATTCTATTTCAAGATCACAAAAAATACAACGATTACAATGAATTTTCAGAGTATCGTGCTTTATCTAGCAAAATCCTGGTAACATCTGAAATGGTTTTTCTTGGGGCAAACATGCACTCTTTGAAGGCATCAAACAACAAGCATCTCTTAAATTTTTTTTGTCATATCCAACATAAAGATATTATGAATTATTTATGTAATTCACCCTTCCTTTGTTTCCTTCCCCTCTGTTGGTTAACATGTTAGAATACTGTTCTAATCTTGATCTTTGAAACAATTTCTGTTGTGGTTTATATCCTTGTGTAAATGGGCAGTTGCCTTGTCACACCAAAAATAGTAAAACTGGGAATGTAAGTTCTTTTCTGGCTCCAGCTGTGCTCATTGAAGGAATGCTTCCCGTGAGGTCTGCAAGCTGCTGTAGATGACAGTGTTTCCTAACCTGCTTCAGTCAGAAGCAGTCAAACACATTAACCTGGATCATATGGAAAGGGTTAGTGAGTACTCAGTAACCTTTAACAGGGGGTTACCAGGACAGCTTAGATTAACACGTTGGAGGACTGTAACTGAGGAGGGTGTGTCACTGTATTCTACTCATGTAGCCTTTAGTCATTTTCTGCTCTGTGGATTCTGTTTAAGACTCCTAAACTAAGATCATGGGTTTTTTATTTCTCTTGAACTGAACCATTGGTTTCATAAGGCTAAACTTCTAAGATATGGTCTGTTACAGAAGGAATAAAGCTCTCTGGTTAGCCAGTACCTCTCCTGCATTTCAGTGGACATTCTGTTGGACTATGTGTGTTATAGTATGTAAACCACAGTCACAGAACAGCTCTAGGTAACTTGAATAAGGTCCTATCTTTCCTGGAAAAAAAAATGTGTATCAAAAGTGGTTTAATCCATGTTACAAAGCAGGGAGAAAACCCCAAAATATTCTGAACTAGTTAATGTACTGTGCTTGCCAGGAAGTCAAGCTGCTTGAGTTTAGGTGCTCAGCTGTTACTAGGAAGCCCTCTGCCATCCTAGAACCTGTCTGAGATGTTTTTCTTTGTTGGGCTGTGTTTGCAAAGGAGCTCTGGTGTGCAGTAACCCTTAAATGGGAATGTTAAGTGTTGGAATACAGTGTTGTTTTGAAAGAACTTGAACCTTTTCATTTCAGCTGCTGCAATACAAATTAGTTCATTTGGGTAACAGTGGAGAGGGGATTGGATGAAGAGTATTTTTTTGGAGAATAGGTGTAGAATTAATTCTGCATTTCTGTGTAATTTTACAATATCTTTTGCATATAGCTGCTTTTAAAAGCAGTCAAAAGCAATATAGCCACAATAAACTTAATTTCTTTTTTTCTATACACAGTTTATATGTAATAAGGAGTTTCAGCAGCTATTCTGTATATTTCCTTTAATTTCTGCAGGTTATGATCATGATAGTGTAGTAGAAGTTATGTTCTTGCTTGTGCTTAAAGAATGTATTTGCGTTTAAACAACATGCAAAATTAAAATACTAAGATATATAAAGTAAGAAGTTATTTTTAAATTTAAAATTGTTTTTACTACTTTAAAGGGTTAATTAGGAAATGGTATTTAATGTGAAATAATACATTTAAGTCTTTTATTATTTGAATTGTATAACCTTAGAAAGCATGTAAGCAAATTTTTGTGCTTTGATCTTAATGCTTAAGTTTTAAAATTTTCTTTTAATCCCTGAATCTTCAGGATTTGTAATGTGTGGTCACACTGTCCTGAAAAGTTTTTACTACAAAGCTGTTGGTGCAGGCTTTTAGTCATAATTTAAGTCAGAGCAAGTAGTTTTTAGCTAGCAGACTGCAGCAAACTATGAGTAACTTGTGTAAATTCTTCTCTAATTTTCAACTCAATTAATACCAAGAATTGGCTGTTCTGCCAACAAGTCTTAGGCAGGCATAGGGTCACTATGAAAGGTATTGGTTTGCAGAGAGGAAGTGCATGATAGGGGTACCTGTGTGTGTGAAAAGATGTGGGGCCTGTTACACGTGACTACATGAAGACACATGTATTTTTTTCTTTAGATGTTCTTCCAAAAGCAGAATCTCAGCTCAATGAAATCAGAAACGTAATGGTTACAGAACTTCAGCCTCAGCTGAGGTGTGAATTGGGTAAGTAATTAGTGCAGTGGCTCAGTAATTACTTTCAGGAAACCCTAGATGTAAAGCCTTTTATGTCATACATAGAAGTATATGTGTATATATGCATACAAGAAAGTTTGGAAATACATTTGTTTCTGGGTGACTTGCACATACTTTACAGTATGATCAGCCGGTTTGTCCTTTGCCCATTTTGACTTATTAGAGAGCAGAAAATCTCTGTAATTATGCTGTAGTCATGACATTGTCAGTGATAACAACCTAATAACATTGATCACTCCCTTTGCTGTGAGAATTACAAATAGAGCCTTGAAACAATAACTGAAATTTAAATCACAGTAATGAGCTTATCTTCTTCCTTTCTGAGGTACTAAAAGGTGATTTCAGATATTTAGTGACCATTTTTTTCTGCCCCATCTTTGAAGGTAATATGAAAAATCCAGTATTTGCACTTCAGCAACTCTTACAAGTGGATCAACAAGCTGAGAAACTATTCTTGCATTCCTTTTCATGGAAGTTTGAATGTATACGTTGTGGCCACAAATACCAGGACCGGTGAGATTTTTATATAAGTAACTTCTATATAGCTGTTCTACCTTATCTTTTTAAGTCTGTATATAATAGTTGGTTTTCTTCAGATTTCCAGATTTAAGCTTGTTGAACTTTTACATTATCTGCTTTTTCATTTGCAAATAGTTTACTGCTATTCCGTACCTTAAGCAACCATGTTATCAATTAATTAAGAAAGAAACAATAGGTACCTGTGTGAGTCTCTGGACATGCTCACTGATGTTTTGCTGAGAGTATACAAATTGTTGTGGTTTTAAAGAATGGATGCCTAGTACACTTCTGCTATTGAGAAATACCTGGAATATTCACTTGGGTTACAAAAAATCAGAGATTCTCTAACGTAGTACTATTTTAAAATAGATAAACTACAGGGGAGTAATTTCTTGAGAATTTATTTAGTTCTTTGTAGCCGCAGGTACAAGCTTGTAATTTAGGCTCCTTTTAGAGTCATCAGGAGAAGAGAGACACCTTCAGACATCTCATTTTATTTGAAAAACATCCACTTCTCTCCACCATCTTAGGTTTATAGAATAAAACTCCAGATCCCCAAGTGAAATGAGATTAATTCTATCTGTTACTCTGGAAAGCCCTGATTAATCGGATGTCTTCAAGAGCATTTGTTACATTCTGTGCTTTTTCAAAAGTTGAAAACTGTAGTTTTGGTTGAATACAGAGGAAGTCCTTTCTGTGGCTAATGAATGAATAAACTATTTAACTTCACTTTAATATCCCGTATATTGTATTTTCGTACAATGTTACCTCTGTGTAATCTCTGCTATGAATGTACTGGTTTTTAAAAACAAGACCTTGTATAACATGGATTCTCAGGTAATTTGTTGCTGCTTTCTTCTCTTCTTGAGATTCTGTATTAGCTAGTAAATTATGCAGATTCTGGTACAAGCTCTGTCTTCTGTCGGAAAGGAAAGAGAGAGAACATTAAAAGGGAGAAAAAGCAAATAATGTGAAAATGAAGGCACAGGGCTGCTGAAAACAAATTGTGATTGATGCTGTTTGGCAGAACTGAATTAAGGGCTCACATGGATGTGGTGCTATCACAGTGAATTCCACCCAAATGGCATGAAGATGAATAGAATTTGGGTTTGGTATAATGTTTTTATTACTTGTTTCCTGGTAAAGTATGTATATTTATTGTTTTCTGATCACCAACTCAGCTCACTCTTTTAATGTGTGTGTGTGTCCAGATTGAAGAAAACACTAACAACATTTACAAATGTAATCCCTGACTGGCATCCACTTAACGCTGTTCATATTGGATCATGTAATAACTGTGGTGATACATCTCAAAGACAACAGATGATCCTGGAAAAGTAAGTTTGAATATGTGAACTTGAAGGTAACATACATAAAGTTCTGAGACTTCATTTATTGAACCTATGACTTTTGAAACCAGACTATTACTGTGGGTTTGCAGAGATTCTAAACCTTAAACTCCGATCAGTACTCACTTTTAAAGATTTTAGATCATTCTGAAAAGCTGAAATAGCAAGTAGTGTTAACTAAACATGAAACAGCAGTGTTTAACATGCTGACCAGCACATGTGTTTGAGCTAGGTCATAAATACTTAATTATCAAGTAGTAAATACAGGCAACTGATATCCAGTGTTAGCTTTTTCACAGCCTCTGCTATGGATAAAAGTTGTTTGATCATTTGTTTACTTATTTGACTTGGGAACAATGACTCTTGCTACTGTGTTTATGGCACAGCAGTGTTTTTTTTCAACTTTTCCCTACTCCCCGAATCATTTATTTTGGTGTTGTTTTTTTCCCCTAATCTATAATTAAATGGAATATCCAGTTGGGATATTCTTTTCCCTTTGCACTTACTGTGCAATCTTAAGAGTCTGTGAGGAAGTAGAATAGTAAGGACAGAACCACATACTATTAGAGATGTCTTACTATCTCATTAGGAAGTTTTGCCACTGTTTTATTGTAATAAACTGGTTCTTTATTGTTTCTTTGTCAGAGTACCCTCAATATTAGCATTACATTTTGTGGAAGGCTTGCCACATAACAACCTGGAGAAATACTCGTTTCAATTTGAGGAAGACACCTACCAAATAACATCTGTTGTTCAATACCAAACAGATAAGAAGCACTTCATAAGCTGGTCTTTGAATCCTGATGGTAAGAATCACAGAATAGGTCAGGTTGGAAGGGACTACAGGGGGTCATCCAACTTTCCTGCTCAAGCAGGGTCATCCTAGAGTACATGGCACTGGATGGCATCCAGATGGTTCTTGGATATTTCCTGTGAGGAAATTCCGCAATGTGTCTGGGCAGCCTGTTCCAGTGTGTGGTCACTGTACACTAAAGAAGTTATTCCTCATGTTCAGGTGGAACTTCTGTGCATCAGTCTCTGTTCATGTCCTCTTGTCCTATAGCTCAGCACTGCTGAGCAGAGCCTGGGTCTATCCTCTGACACCTCCCTCCGGTTACTTAGAGACACTGATGAGATCCCCCCTCAGCTGTCTTTTCTCAAGGCTGAACAGGCCCAGCTCCCTCAGTCTTTCCTCATAAAAGAGAGAGATAAGATAGAGTTTATGGTTCTTATCTACCATAGTATTCCACGAGTCTACATGAAATGTTTTATGGGTTACTTCAGTAGTCTCAACTCTTGAAATATAATAACAAAGATTTCTTTTGTCTGCATTCTAAGCTTCGTATTTAAATGTTGCAAATAACTGGGGGAACTTGTTTCTCAGAGTGAAGGTTTTAGGTTGGTTTAACTGCACTGTGCTGTCTTACAGTGCATTTACTGGAAAAAGTAATTTGGCTATAGAGTTTTTTTTCCTTCATAAATTCATAAAAGTTAAAAAACGCAGTCTGACCATGACTGTGGAACAAATAGTATTGTTTATTTTTAAACCAGTGATTCATCCATTCTTGGCTGGAAGCAAGGTAACCTATGGTACTATGAGAAATTAATGAAGTTATTTTTTATATCTGAACTTTATGGCACCTCAGGGATGGGAGGCACAAATCTGTGTTAGAAACGCTACTAATGGTAAGATGATTGTACCATTAATGAAAGATCCATAATCAGAGAAGGTGAAAAGGTGATATTTTGATAATTATGCCTCTGTAGAGAGCATGGGGTGCAGTCTCATGAAGTGTTGTGACAACATGAATATTGTCTAAGTCATACTACCAGAAGTAAAAACGAAATGGAAAGAGGAAGCAGCTGGGAAATGCCTAGTTAAGAACCTCCTATATGTCATATATATCTGTTTTAAAATTCTTGAAGCTGTAAAATACTCTTCCATGATCTGTGAACAGTTTGCAGATATGAGACAAGAGTATTAAAATCAGAAGTTTCTTTTTAGCCTCTGTGCTTCCTACCCAGGCAATGAAAAGGTCTACAGAGAAACTTAATTTCAAAGGTGGTTCTTACCTCAGACTTACGAGGGTATTTTCAGACAAGATGTTTCAGCCAAAAAATCCCCTTAGCTAGCTTTGTTTTATGGTTGACCTACTCTGACCTGTAATAATACTGCTGCAAGTTCTTCTTGTATTTGATCTTTTTACAGTGGAAGTCTCCCAGTTTTCTCTGGAGGAAAAAACCCCTCTATTTTCTGCTTGTCAGGGGAATTGGTTAATAAAAATACTTGACAAGTGTGAGGATAATGACAAATTTTAAAAGTCTCTGAGTCTCTGCACTGGTTTCTATTTTTCAGGAACTTGGCTCGAATGTGATGATTTAAAGGGTCCATATTGCAAGAGACCTAAAAGATTTGAAGTTCCTCCTTCAGAGATTCATATTGTTATCTGGGAAAAGAAAGCATCTCATGTGCCAGAAGAACTGAATTCACAGTTCCAAAGTAAAAATAGTGAAGAGTTTGCTCTTAATGTACATTCAGATTCCACAGCGTTGCATTGTGATTTTGATAACACTGTCTGCAAAACACCTGCAGAACACCACAAAGAGGATTCTGTGAGGACTTCAGAGAAGGAACAGCAGCAAGTAGCTGAGGACAAAAGTATTGTTCATCATGGTTTAGAAAATCTGGCAGATGGTGATCTTGTAACACTGATGCTTGAAGAAGTTCCAGTTGACTCTGAAGATAAATTGCTGCCTAACGGACGGATGGTGGGAAATAACCTTCTTGATGGATGGGGAACACCACAACAGCAGGAACCAGCTTTTTCACTTGGCACTCCATATACAGGAGAGTTTGCTGGAACTAGTCTAGCTATGAACAATAAATCCATGTTATATGAAAATTCTGGTATTTGCTTACCTCTAGAAGAGTTGAACCCAGTAAATATTACTCCTCCTGTGCCCAAAAAACATGACCCTGATTCATCTGACTCATTGTCTTCTCAATTAAATGACAGAACTAATTTAGCTAACAGAGAACATGGATTAAATTCAGAACTACTGCTAAACAAGAAGTTGTTAGCAGTAGAAAATACTACACAAATATCACCTGACTTGAAAGATGCAAGCAAAACTGTAGTTAATTCTCAAGCTGGCAGTTCTTCTAGTGCCAGTAATTCAGTTCAGACCGCACAGAAATACCAAAAAGGAGGATTTGTAGGAAGCTGGGTAAAGAAATTATTAAGCAAGAATACTTCTTTTATGCCTTCAAATGCCTCAGCTCTCGAGAATGAGAGAAGTTGCAAAACTCCCTCAGTGCAAAAAATAAGTGAAGTTCGGCTGCCAATTAAGGGCGCAAGTAACTTTGGTGGATTTCAAAGCAGAGATACAAAGAAAACAACTAAGACCCCAAAGTTACTGGCTCCTCAGAGTAATAATACTCATCCTTCATCAAATTTCAAAGGATTTTCTCAAAGCACTTGTCTTCCAACAGCAAATCATACCACTGTTGTGGGTCCAACTTGGAATAAGTCAGCAAGTACGTTGGGTACCTCAGGTAAAGTGACTCAGCTACCTTCACCTGGCTATAACTCTGGTAAGGCAGAAGAGTCAGACAGTGACAAAACAAAAAAACTTCGCCTAAAATTGTTAAAAAAGCTTAATGCTAAAAAGAAGAAGTTGGCTTCACTGGATAGATTAGCAGTGGAACAGATGAAACAGGAAAAGCTCGTGAGTGGAGACGTAAGCACCCCATCGCAGACTGAATCTAAAAATGACAGTGAATTATTGCAGAGCTTTTTGAGGGAGCTGCAGTATCAGATTGATGTCACAGGTAATGAATCTGGATTTAATGCAGACGCTGTGCCAGGCTGCACTGGCCATGATAACACTGATGAAATACTGGCGGAATTACTGTCCCCTACTTCGACTGTCGCTTCCTTGGAGGCTGCAAAGAGCGAAGATGAGTGTATGTACATGGAGATGGTGCATGGCAGTGTGACAACAGCTGTGCCCAATGAGGACACCAGTGTGCCACAGGCAGCAGTGACAAGTGAGGACCACAATTACTACAGTCCTGTAAAGGACACTAATTCGGAGCTTGATGCAATAAACAAACACAGTGTGAAAAAACTTTCTTTTGAAAGTCCTACAAGAGATGATATCCTCGAAGACCTGTTCTCCATTTCGGCACCAAGCTCAATGGCAGGTGACATAGATTTACCTCATTTTGATGAAACTCTGTTTGAAACTTGGTAAATACTCAGTTTCTTGGGTTTAAATATTTTTTCAGTATTATGTATATTTTGAAACAAAGCACTACTAAATTATATTTTAGAACTAGTTTAATTGCACACTGGCTGTACTTGAACAATGTACATTTGAGGTTTTTTTTCCTTTCTATTTTATTGTAACAAGCAAATCAGGGTTTAATGAATTTTATTTTTTCTGAGAAGCATTATTTTAGCTGTCAGATATGATGATGATTTTTAATTAAAAGCTCCTATGAGTCTTAATTTTTGCTGCTTTTAATATGAAAAACTTCCATACTCTAGTGAGTTTGAGTTCTGTAGTCTTGATGATGTAATTGTGTAAGAAATACTATTTTTGTAGTAGTGATTTTCCACTCAACTCCTGAAGTTATTTTGTCCAACATTTAACAAAAAACTTAAGTACCTTCTGTAATTTGGGAATTCTGCATCCTCTTATATGAAGATCATTTGTAACATTATAAACGTGAGGCTGGCATTCAATTCCTTACAGAATTACTGTTCTACAAGCGTATGCTGATGTATACACCCCTTGGATTCAAGAAAAGATGGATATATGGTAGAAATTTTCCTATTTAAAGTTACAGCACCTACTGTGTTTTCATCCTGGGCAACTGCAAATATAACTTGCTAGAATATCTTCTGAGCCAGGTTTTTTTTTTAAGTAGAATTAGTAAGATTCAGTCCAGAGTTTGCATCACTAAGAAAGAATATCATATGTACTTGTTAGTTTTTCATAGCTGCAAAAACATTTAATAAAAGAAAGGTTTCTTAGAATTAATTTAACTGTAAGTTAATGCATATTACTGTTGTCACTTGGAGTTTTTCATGACTCAGGCAGTGCACCCCTGACCATATGTGAGATGCCAAGGAGAGGCAAAGGTCAGTAGGAAGAAAGTAATGGAAAAATGTGGCAAGACAGCGGTGAGTAAGTAGGGGGATTCACACCTTGGTGTTTCTGGATTTGTATAGGTTTCATTTTGCTAGATTGGAGTATTTTTTAAATGCATAGACACAAAGATGAGGGTATTATATGCCAGGTTAGATTAGCTGTACATTTTTCTTGTACTTGGAAATGAGAAGGATTTTATCAGCAAGCCTTTATATCAGGCATGTTTAGAGGTGTCCTCCATTTTTTCATTGTTTTAGATCCCAAGTTCAAAACATTAAATGCTCAGTCTTACTTTTCCAGTAAATGCAGTTGCACATAATGGAACTGTAAGGCATGGCTACAGATTCTATTGGTTTTGGATTGTTTGAACTAGATTTAAAAAGTGTTTGAAAAACTTACCAGTGGCCCTGAACACACTATGTCAACTTATTTCTGCTGCAATTGGATACATTGTTATCAAACTGGTACTTCAGGCAGTGAATGATTTCATTTTTGAAATTTAAGTTATTGTGAAGAACTTGAGCTTCTTTGTTTTAAATACTGTAATTGATAATCTTACAATACAAAACACAAAGTACAATTCAGAATGGATTCTGAATTTTAAGGGCTGGTGTACTGCTTGTGAAATGTTTGCCCGTTTGTGAATTCCCCAATTAAAACAAACAAAAAAAAAAAAGCTGACCAAAATGAGTTTGATTTATCCATGAGTGGGTTGCAATGACCTGCAGCTGTGACATGGGAGCTCCTTCACCACTGGCTTGAGACACAACACAGACCCGGGGTGAGTAAAGCAGCGAGCCCAGGGTTGGTGGTGCAGAATGCACGGGGCAACAGGAGGAAGAGACCCTGCTAGAAGATGAGGAGGTCCTGGTGGACCCTGGTGGAGAGGTTTATAATGAGGTTCATGGCAGAGGAGTGAGGGTGTGAGGACACACTCACTGTGCAGATACACCTAGACAGAAGCAAGGACCTCTGGTCACCACTGGCACCCCCTCCACAAACTGAAGTTGGGAGTGTTTGGTCTGCAGCTGCATGGGATTCAGTGTGGGTACAGGTATATATAGAAGCTCTAAGAGTGAACAAATAGCTCTTGAGATTGAAGTAGGTTTGAAAATAAATCTGTTGGTGCTGCATGTTCCTGGCTGCGTTTTATTCTGAAACAGAAAACTAAAGATGATGGGGTACAGATTTGTTTGTTTCCATAAATGTTTTACTGCCTCCAATCCTGCGCAAGTGAGAACTCAGTTGAGGTTGAATGAAAATCCCATGACCAAAGAAACTGGTTGGAATTTAAAATGTTACTGAGTGTTTTATAGTAAGAGTAATTTTCAAATGCAGTTCTTAATTTGCCATTAATAGAATACAAAGTATTGTAGTAGTTTTCTGTCAATTGGAAATACACCAGATGGGCATATAGCAAGTACGGGTAGTGATCAGAAGCTGGCCACTGTATTATGGAGGTTTTATCAGTGTTCTAGGGTAAATTTCCCGAAGACTAATGGCTTTGAGCACTGCCATCTTCACCACTACACCATGTTCCCAAATGCCACATCTACATTTTTTTAACATTTCCAGGGATGCTGACTCCACCACTTCCCTGGGAAATCTCTTCCAATTCCTAACCATCCTTCCAAGAGAGATTTTTCCTAACATGCAATCTAACCTCCCATGGCACAACTTGAAATCATTTCCTCTCATCCTGTCTTTTATTACCTAGGAGAAAAGGCCTGCCCCTACCTGGCTACACTCTCTTTTCAAGTAGTTGTGGAGAGCAATAAGGTCCTCCCTGAGCCTCCTTTTCTCCAGGCTAAACACCCGCAGCTGCTCCTCATCACTCTTGCACTCCAGACCCGTCTCCAACTGTCTCCAACTCCGTTCCCTTCTCTGGACATGGTCCAACCCCTCAATGTCCTTCCTGTAGTGAGGGGCCCAGAACTGAACACAGGATTTGAGACATGGCCTCACCAGTGCCAAGTACAGGGGGACAATCACTGCCCTGGTCCTGCTGGCCGGACTACACCTGATCCAGGCTAGGATGTCATTGGCCTTCTTGGCCACCTGGGCATGCACTGGCTCATGTCCAGCTGCTGTTTGCCAGCACTCCCAGGTCCTTTTCCACTGGGCAGCTTTCCAGCCACTGCCCCCAGCCTGTAGCATTGCCTGGGGTTGTTGTTACCCAAGGGTAGGACCCAGCACTCTTGCCTCATAAAACTGACCTCAGCCCTTCAATCCAGCCTGTCCAGATCCCTCTGCTGAGTCTTGTTAGTCTCTGTCTTCTGGTTTGGGAAAGGCATAATTGTGGCATTCAGAGTTTGGAATCAGCTCTGCAGAGATGATTCTGTGATTTGGTCTTACTACTTGAATGATGATACATTCAAATACTTGTTGTAACACAGTGAAGGGTGAAAAAAACAGGGCTGCCGTCTCGCATCCTGCTTACAATAACCAACACATCTGCAAAGGATCTGCCTGGATGGATTTCTAGCGGTATACCTGCTAGAGCACTGTTCAAGAAATGTATTGTAGTGCTGATTACAAATCTGGCTTTGGTCTTGATGTTTTTTATTGCTGGCTATTGCCATTTATTCTTCCATTGCTGCTTTTTGCTTTAAATAATTATTCCCTTCCTGACAGTATATCATCAAGAGCCATTGTGTCTTGTCTGTGTTCCTTTTGCAAAGCTAAACAGCTGCTCTTGATGTGAGTCCCTTCATGCTCAGAGCAAAGTGCATTACCATTCGAGCAGCTTATGCCCAAAAGTGTGTGCTGTGCTTTGAAGTCCACCAGGATTCGGTCTCTGAGTGGAAGAACTTCCAGTCTAAGCATGGATCTAAGACAGCATGCAGGCAGAACAACAGAGAAGAGAAGCTTAGTGTGATAACAAGGCTGATGGAGTTTGAGGCATTTTTGTTTTTACACTGCCATGCACAAACACGATGTGGTTGCTTGCCGGGGAAACGCTGAAGCTGCACAGCCCAGGAGAACACGGTGGAGCCACAGGGTCCACCACGGAGAGGAAACGCTGGGAAAGGAGTGTAAGGAAGTAGGGGCCGGGTGTTTCCAGCCTTGGTCTGTATTACTCTTTTCATGTAAGTTGTAAACGGACTTCTCTAGTGCCCACGGCAAGTGATTGTAGTTTTTGTCCCGCGTTTTCTGGTGATGTTCAGACTGCTTCAGCTGAGGCTCGTTTTCCCTCCTTTGGGCGATCTTTCAGGGAAAAACGCGTTTTCCGAGGGGTCGGTGCATCGGTGCATGGGAATGAAGTAGAACTCCAGCCCAGCTCCCGGCCCCGCTGCAGCCCAGGAGGCCGCTCCCCCTCCGGCACTCCCGGACGGCGAACGTGCCCCACGCAGCCGCTCCCACGTTGTAAAGAAGGAACCAGGAAGCGCGGCTGCCGTGACACGGGAAGGGGAAAAAAAAAACATGGTGTTTCCGCCCGGTTTCGAACCGGGGACCTTTCGCGTGTTAGGCGAACGTGATAACCACTACACTACGGAAACTCCCGTTATAGCCGCGGTTTCCTGCTGTCCCCCTTGACCAGTGGGACCGAGCACCCGGAGCTCCGCTGTGAGCACATTCTGCGGGTGAAATGCCGCGGCGGGGCAGGAGGAGCGAGCTGCCGGAGCCCAAAGCGGGTCTCGAGCAGCTCCCGCCGCTATAAAGGCGGCGCGGGCCCCTTACAGCCGCCGCCTCTTGCCGGAGGGGAGGAAAAACACACGGCGCGCCACAAAAGAATTGCGCCCGTCCCTGGGTGGGCTCGAACCACCAACCTTTCGGTTAACAGCCGAACGCGCTAACCGATTGCGCCACAGAGACGCGCTGTGACTACGCTTCAGCGAGGCATGGCTGAGTCCCGCGGCGGATGGGGCAGCTTTTGTGATTCCTTTATGCTCCTTTGTGTTCTTGCTGCTCCTCGCTCCTTCTGGGGGCTGCGTGGACTGGGGTTTTTAATCACCTGCTTTGAGGCCTGATTGTTTTTTTAATCTGAAAAAAAGGGACCTTCCTTTGCTTTCCTTTTTGTTTTCTCTCTTGTTTTGTTTTCTCTGTGGCCTTTCCTGTCTGTTTTCCTGAGGGATAGGGAAAGAGTGGACAAGCAGAAAAATGTAGTGGTTGAAGTTCTGCCTGTTGGTGGGACAGTTGCAAATGGGAGCCTGAAAGCTGCTCTCTGAGCCAGTGCAGCTGGCAAGAGGAAGCTCCGACAGTATGTGCCAAGGATGAGGAAGGCAAAAATTAGCATTGCCCTGTTGTTAAGGTGGTCAAGGGATCCAACATCTTTCCTTCTGATAATTACAGTACCAAAAGGAGTAGTTGTGACCAGAGACTTGAAGAACGGAAGACAAAATTTACGCCACAGTGACTTTTGATAATTATTTGCAAGAGCTAATGAAAGTGGGAACACTGACAGAAATGAGACAGAGCAAAAGAGAGAAAGACCTGTGAATCTGCTGCCCAGGCAGCCTCACCTCAGCTCTAAAGAGGCTATAAAATGAATTATTAATCAAATTGCAGCCACCTAAAATGTAATAAGGTGATAATGACAGCAATCTTGAGTTACAAAAACCAAATCAGCAAGAAAGATATACCCTAGATGGATGAGGGCCAAGTCTGGGAATACTTAAGCAATCTGAATGCACATAAGTCCATTGGCCCTGGTGAGATATACTCACAGGTGCTGAGAGATGGCAGATCCATTGCAGTCTCCATCAGCTTTGATCAGTCATGGAAATGAGAGGAAGTGCGCAAGGATGGGAATAAAGCAAGATCATCCCCATCTTCCAGAAGGACGAGAAGGATGACTGGGGGAACTATAGGCTGGTCAGCTTCACCTCAATCCCTGGGAAGGTGATGGATGAGCTAATCCTGGAAACCATCTTCAGGCACATCAAAGACAGTGAAATCACCAGAAGTTGGTCAGTATGGCTTGAACAAAGGGAAGTAATTTTTGACAATTTGGTAGACTCCCATGGTGAAGTGACTGGCCTGGTAGATGAGAGGAGGGCAGTGGGTATTGTCTGCCTGGACTTCAATGAGGCCTTTGACACTGTCTCCCATGAGATCCTTGCAGAGAAGCTGTTGATGTGTGGGTTGGATAAGCAGACAGTGAGGTGTATTTAAAAGTGGCCAAACCATTGTGATCAGAGTGTGGTGATCAGTGGCATGATGTAGTTGGATGCCAGTAACTAACAGTGTACCCCAGGGATCAATATTGCACAACACTCCATTAATGATCTGGATGATGGGCCAGAGTTTACCCTCAGCAGGTTTGCAGACAGCCCCAGACTCACAGGAGTGGCAGACAGAGCAGAGGGTGATGCTGCTATCCAGAGGGACCTAACAGGTTGGAGAAATGGGCTGATGGGTACCTCATGAAGTTCAACAAGAAGTACAAAGACCTGCAGCTGTAGACAAAAAAAAACCGTCATGCACCAGGACATGCTGGGAGCACCCATCTAGAATTCAACCTGGCAGAAAGGAATTTGGATGTCCTGGTGGACAGCAAGTTGAACACGAGCCAGCAATGGGCCTTTGTGGCCAAGAAGGTAAATGGTACCTTGGCTCACATTAGACAAAGCATTGCCAGCAGGTCAAGAGAAGTGATTCTGCTCCTCTCCTCTGCTCTCCTCTGCTCTGCTCTGCTCTGCTCTGGTGAGGCTACATCCGAAATACTGTGGGTAGAGTTAATTTTCTTCCTAGTAACTGGCATGTGGCTCTGTTTCGGATTGGTGCTGGAAACACTGCTGATCACAAAGGGATGTTTTAGTCACTGCTGAGCAGGACTTTTGTAAAGTCTAGGCCTTTTCTGCCTCTCACATCACCCCACCAGCGAGTGGACTGGGGGTGCACAAGAGTTGAGAGGGGACAGAGTGGGGACAGCTGACCCCAGCAGATCCAAGGATTACCCCATACCATATGGCATCATGCCCAGCATATAAAGCTGGGGGGAAAAGAGAAAGGAGAGAACATTTGGAGTGATAGCGTTATCTTCCACAGTAACCATTATGTGTGATGGAGCTTGGCTTTCCTGGAAATGGATGAGCACCTGCCTGCGTGTGGGAAGTGGTGAATGCATTTATTGTTTTTATTTGCTTGCATGTGTGGATTTTCCTAAACCTTTTCTCACTTTTATCCTTCTGATTCTCTCCCCCATCTCACTGGTGGGGAGAGAGCAAGTGGCTGTGTGGGGCTGAGTTGTCAGCTGGGATTGAACTGTAACAATGGGACACAGAGGGTGAGGAGGAGGAGGCTGTGCCAGGGGACCTGGAGGGACTACAGCTTCTGTCTTCCAGCTCTGTTTCGAGCTGAATTTGTACCAATGGAATATGAAGACAGTAAGTGAAAGGAAGAAGCCTGTGCAATGTGGAGAAGGAGGGGTTTTTGAGGCGGTGCTCTGTCAGCTCATTCTCTTGGCTGTGCAGAATGAAGGCAGCATTTTAAAAACTGCAGCACTGCCCTTTTCTTCGTGCTGCACTTCACATTTCCAGATCTGTTCATGTGCTCTGCTGGGTTTTGTCAGGGTTCAGGAAGGATGCAATGCTGAAGCAGGCTGACATGTGGCAGGTATCACCCACACGTGTGCGGGTGCACCACATTTGATGGGGCTGTGGAGCTTTAGGTTTGCAAAGCACAGCCCTAATATTAACTACCCAGTACAAGGGACTTGTGTCTCCTTGCATTTATGACAAAGCATGACAGCTGGGTGTCACCTGGCATTCATATGTGGGAGCTTCACAAGAGTAGCCTTTATTTTACCAAGAGACACACTTTCATTGGAGTCCTTTCTGCTGAGCTCTGATCAGAGTGCATGAAAGGAGAGATGAACATCCCAAAAGATATTTATAGATCTGTGTTCCCAGTCCTTTCCTCTTCACCATGAAAGCAATTCTACAAAGGGATTATTTTGACTGGCTGTTCAAGATTCCAGAGGAGGAGATTAATGTGCAGGAAGCCTCGCAGCACAACTGGAAAAGCTCGCTGGCTTTGCACATTTTCATGAGCTTCATGGCTCACTGTGTCAAGGTTATCTTCCTCAGACAGGACGATGTGGATGTCGAACAGCCATGCATCAAGCAGAAGGGCTGGGGTCTGACAGCAGCTGCAGAAGCACTGAATTGCCTGTGCCTGAAGAGGTCTGACCACAGCTGGGGTTACAGAAGGTGCAGGCGCTGTTCCCCAAGGTGTTCATCCCTCCCCCACACCCCCTTTTCTTTTTTTTTGTCTACTCAGGAAAATCCCTTATTTCAAATGACCAAGTGAGCTATGATGGAGGTGTTTTGCACTGATCTTTCTCCCAGGTGGATGGGATTTTCCAGTGATGCCAACTTTGTCTTATCCAGACGGTGATCCTGTGTGTTTTTATGTCTCGGGGAGAGGGAACAATTTAGTATGTAGATATGGAAAAAACTGTTAGCAGAGTCATTTTAGCCCTCTCTTGCCAAGGCAATTCCCCAAATTGCAAAAATATTGCCAGAATCTCCTTCTACCCTGCAGCTATTCCAGTGCCAAGGGGTATGAAAAGGTAATATTCCTCCCCACAAGGGGTTGCTGCTCTGTCTGGCTATAAAATAGGGTTGCCTTGCCATGGCAAAGGGACTTCTTCTTTCATGTCTCACATACCATCTTGATTTCCTTGTTTTTCCTCAAGCAGAGCCCTCAGAGTGATGCTGCACTTAAAAAACAAACAAACAATAAAAAACCAACAAAACAAAACCCTTCAGTTCCTTTCTTAATGCAGCCATACCAAAGAGGTTCTTGCTGGCAAAGCTTTTTTCTCCCTGCACACCAAGAAATCATTTTAACAAGCCCTGGAGTTTATGTCATGTTTTTTTTACTGCAGGGAGGAGTGTGAAACCCTGCTTTCCTCCATGCATACATGTGGGATGGCTTTGGAGCAAACCTGGGTAAGAGGAGGGAGCAGGCTGGGTTTCCAGAAAAGCACTGGGGATGTCAAGTGCCAAAATACCAAAGCAGTGCCAGGGGACAGGGGGAAATCAGAAAGGGCAGAGTGGAAGAGCAAAGTGGGGATGAGTGTGTGGTGAGAGGCACTGAGCAGCAGCAAAGCAGAGAGCTGGGAAACAAAGAGCAGGACAAGGAGAAAGCAAAGGCAGCAACAGCTCATCTCTCGCAGTGTGGCCAGCATGCAGGGCAAGGGATGGGAGCTTGGGTCAGCCAGCTGGAAAGCCTGCTGGCATAAACTCCTGGTGTGTTGTGGGATTTTCTGCATTATGGCAACTTCAAACCTCAGCAGCCTGATTCCTACCCTCTTTTATACAAGATTTCTGCTGAACAGAAGTCACCTCTGGGAAGTCTTTGATAGTGGGGAAGTGTGTGTGTTTTCTTGGCAAGCTGGAGCAGGCTCATGTGCTTGTACTGCCACTTGTAAATCAAAAGCAAGCTGCAGGCTGCCTGGTAGGTTTGCACTGGCACAAAACAGGTAGCAGAAGGAGAAGGCTCAGTGCCTGCTGCAGGAGGATGACTGGGAATCCTCCTACCATAGATGCCCCGAGGACCTGTGCTGTCCCCTTTGACCTCTTGTGTCAGCAGCTCCCTCCTTCTTGCCCATGCCCATGCATAGCTCCTCTCTTTACAGTCATAACACTGACTTCTTTTGACTTAATTCCATAATGGCTTTTAGGTGATGGGTTTTTCTTCTCAGAAGATTAGTAGATGCTTAGCATTAAATACCATCCCTAAATACCAGCTACAATCCTGGGCTCAATAGACCGCTAAATATAAACAGTGATGTTCAACTAGGAAAATATAATATTCTGGAGAAAAAGAGAACTTTGGCCTGAATAAAAGCATTCTCAAAGAGCTGTTGTGCTTCTCTTTTTGTTCTTGGATTTGGGTTGTTTCCTTAAGCAAATCTAGCAAAAGTTAAAAATCTGAAGAAAAAAATCATAGGCCAAATCTAAACCTTGATATTCTTTATGGCCTTGTTTCTTACACAGTCATATCTGTATGGACTGTAGGGAAGGCATGCCAGAAAGACAGCCTTTTCCTATTCTGGTAACTATGTCACAGCTCACTGTGTTAATCACCTACCTCTCAGCCAGTTCATTTCTGTGGATTTGTTTATACCCAAAGTATATGAGAGTTTTCCATATATAAGACTATGGATTATAAAAATTTGCATGATAGAGAGACTGGGTAAAAACACCATTGTAAGTAAATGTGTCCCCATTGAAAAAGATGGATTTTGCAGGCTGGCTCCGGCTGGGAACTCCTACCTGGCTGTGAGTGATCAGACAACCCCAAGTGAGGGCTGATTTGCCTGTGACAGTAACTGGTGAGTGACCTCTCCCTGCCCTTATCTCAACCCCATAGCCTTTTGTTGTGTTTTCTCTTCCCTGTCCAGCTGAGGAGAGGAGAGATAGAGTGGCTTGGGTGGGCACCTGATATTCAGCCAAGGTCAGCCCTGTCCAACACTGCAGCCTGTGCTCCTGTGCCAGCTTCATCAAGGGGTTAGATCTGAGCTGTGAACGTGCTGCAGCCATTGTGCTCAGCTGTATTGGGCTTCAAGCACTGAAATTGGGGCACAACTGA
Organism: Buphagus erythrorhynchus; assembly: GCA_013400855.1. Classification (NCBI taxonomy): domain Eukaryota; kingdom Metazoa; phylum Chordata; class Aves; order Passeriformes; family Sturnidae; genus Buphagus; species Buphagus erythrorhynchus. Next base: position 25,694 of record VZTT01067894.1, read on the forward strand.
AGTCTGAGCATGTATAATGCTGAATGCTTGTAGCTGTCACTGTCTTCCAAGGAGTTATTCGTAGGGGGAAGGATGCAGGATCCATGCCTGGTAACAAAAGACATATTTCTGTGCTCACCAGCAATGCTCACAGCGCTGGTGTACTGCCCATTCCAGTATGCCAGGGGGGTCAGGAGCTCTGCTTGTGGTATGCAGGCCTGGGGTCTCCCCACTGGTGAGACTGATGGAGATGTGACCAGGGAGAGCATCTGCATGAGAGCAACACCATTACTGAGAATTGTCAACATTATTTCTCCTCCCAGCTGCTTGTGGAGTGGTTGGGCACGTGCTGACAATGCTGTGGTAGCCTGACTGGTTTCTTCCAGCCCTCTTCTGTTCCACACAGCTGGCCAAATGCTCGGACATGCTTTAGATATCCAGGTTTTGCTTGTGTGTAGGAAGGGCAATATCTTTCCACATCATGTGTCCTCTTAGATCACAGACATGTAATCTCATTTTCCCTGGGCTTCATCTGTACATGATGAGTGGGTGGGCCTGCAGTTATTGGTCTGACAGGCCCCGGAGCAGAGGGTGCTGCCCCTCTCCTGTGAAGCCATAGGAAGTGTTTCATGATTCGAGATAAGACCTTCACTTCCTCATTCTTTGCTCGTAGAACTGAGCTGCCACCGAGGCTGCACCCTCCACCCTGACTGTGAGCTCACTCTCAGAATGGACCAGGAGACCCTGGGAAGCATTGTCCTGCTTGCCATTGTCACCCTGATCAGTGTTGTCCAGAACGGTAAGAGAAAAGTTAACATTTGTTTAAGGGATAGAAGGGAGCTGAGGAAAGTTCAGGATGACATATGCTGAGCTGATCTTTGGATAGATAGTCTTTGGTTATAGGTGCATGCGTGCTTACATGGCTTTGGCTTTAGAAATGGCCTTCTAAGCATGGAATTTTGTGTGACATTCTGGTTTGTGACATTTCAGTATCCTGAAAGTCACATGGTCTTAGTCTCTGATAGTCTAGAGTGAGTTTGTTATACATTTCAGGTAATGTAAGGACTAATATGCTGGGATACCCTGTGGCAGTGTGCATTTTGATTTGATGACTAAGACCTCCTTTTCTGACCTAGGTCCCTGCTATGTCAGCCAGGGCTGCTCTCAAGCTGGAGCCCTGCTGCCATGGGCAGGGATGGAGTCCCTGGGGGGCTGCAATGCATCAGACCTTTGCATGGAGCTCGATGAAGGGGACAGAATTGGAGGAGTCTGTGTGGGCTATGTGTGGGCAGGCGGCTCTCCTACTTTCCTGCATCTCCAAGTCCTGCAGTAAAACTAATCTCAATTAACTGTGGTCCCAAGAACACTATACATTTCCTGAGATGGTGAAGTTTCCTTCTTTAGCTCTTATTCAGACCTTGTATAGTCCCTTGTGTAGTCTTCAAGATTTTTTAAATAAAACAAGTATCTCTCCTGTGCAAATTTGATTTTAACTTCTTCATCCTCTTTTACAAATACTTATTTTAACAGGAAATTCTGCTCAGAATACAAAGAAAGGATTGAGTTTTGCCTCAGCTGCACTAAGTTTGCCCAGGTTCAAAGAGATTCAGCAGTAGGATGGAGGGCTGGTGAAAATTCCAGAAATCTGTAGTGAAGGTTTTTTATTACAAATGGAATACTCCTACTGAACACAAAGTCCTAGGAAATGGGCTATTCTTGGGCTGCTGCAGAGAGGGGGAAGTAGTGGGAGCCTAGCTGCCAAGGAGAAAAAAAAAAAAAAGAAAAAGAAAAAAAAAAAAAAAAAAAANAAAAAAAAAAGGAGATGCAGACTGGTTTAGTTTAACATAGGCACTAAATGCCACATCATTTAACCCAATGCTATTTTCTGGTAAATGCACAGTGTGTGACATCACCAGAATGTGGCACATTAAGACCAGAGCAGGTACAGTAATTAAGAAAATGTGTCCAATATATATTTCTTGCTATGTAATCATGTGACTTTATATGCAGGTTTTTTTCCTCTCCCTTGGACATGTCAGACTTCCATCCATGTGCTTTTATCTGTCTGTAAAATTATTGACCCAACTGCTACAAAGAGGAAGTAGGATGCTTGGCAGAGTCTGCCAAGCATGTGAGGCAGAGAGCCTTAAACCATGATTTCAAGCTTTGTATCATCTGATTTCCTCTTCCCAAGCTTTCTGTCTAGAAAGACCAGATCTGATATGCAGTCTTGCAGTGAATGCAATTATGAAGGCAGTAGAAATGTTTGTTGTGGGGCATCAGGTGTACTGAACTCTTGCTGTGGCTCTCGTTCAGCAAAGCACTTGGGCTTCTGCTTGACTGTCTCTGAGTGCATGGAGTCAGTACACCGTGTAAATTTGTGATTAAATGCTTCTCTGCATAGGGTGCAGGACTAGAAAACAGCTTGAATGCTGTTATTCCTAGAGATGGAGGTGGGCTATGGTGCTGCCCCAGTCTGGTGTCATTTACGGTCACCTTGTTCATGATGGAATCTCCACGTCCTACAGAATGACTCATGTGGCCGCATACCACTGAATGATGCATGCAGCCTAAACTTCTGTTCTTTTATCAGAGAGATGTTGCAATCCAGCAGCTTTCAGGGAAAATCAGTGGTCATTGCTGAGCAGATCAGGACAGAGGAAGCAAAGTGGTGAGAAATAAGGGGCACGTATGCAAGCACTGGCTATGTAGGATTATCAGCTCCCAGTTTCTGTTGGCATGGACTTGTAAAACAACCAGGCTTACACTGAACTCTTGCACATTACCTTGATCAGAGTGGGACTGCCACTGTTCAGGCTCTGGGCAGTCTGTACTGCCTTGGAGCCTCAGGGCATTATCTCCTGGAACAACTGAGGTGAATTAAACCTCTCCACTCCAGCCTTGCTCTGCTCGATGCTCTCATGATGGCTTGTGAAAGCACCCTCTTGCCCCCTGGCATCCTGGAGCCTCTCTGCAGAAGCAAACTGATATTTGGGAAGTGGCAGCACCTGTAGCAGTGGAGAGGAAGATAAACAACTTACTTGACTTTCTCAGAAGCTGTGGTATTTTCTAGAGATTTTACATACATGATAAAGGAAAGGGAGGAGGTATGCTACCACTGTGTCCATGTGGTCCCAGACCTGCAGGAAGTGGTTTCCCCATCACTGCAGTTCAGCACTGGACAAAAAAGTGCTGATCAACTCTGTCCTCTTCAATTAGGTCCTCTTAGTCGCTGTAGGCAGGGTGATCTCTTGCCATAGGCAGGGCTGGTGTGCAGATGGAGGTGCTGAGAGCTCTGTGCCGCCTGATGGTGTCTGGTCAGGATCCCCCAGGAGCTGACCAGTGCACTGTGCTGGTGGCAGTGGGAGGGTCTGCAGCCTGGCTCAGGGCAGGGGTGCTGGCTTAAAGCACCGTGCAGAAGGGCTGTATGTACCCAGGGATCCCACAATACTGGGAACCAAAAAACTCAGTAGTTTTTATTAAAGACAACGGAAGTACAAAAGACCTATTTACAGCATCAGTGAAGGGGGAAAAAAGAGGCCACTCTTCAGATTCCAGGGATGAAATCCTGCAGCTTATCTAGTTAAATTTTTATTGTTATAATAATGTATTTCCTGATGGGCTATCTTTTATGTGCATATATTAGTTAAGATTCCAAGCCATAGAGTGATTTGGACGCACTTGATATGGGATGCACGACAACAGAAAGCCTGCAGCTTGTAGCTTGAGCCTGAGCTCTCTCTGGTGTATTTAGATGTATGATTGATGGTCTCTGGTTTAGTGTCATCAGATAAACCTGTTTGTCAAGAGCATGATACATTATCTTGAGGTGCTGCATTTTCGTAGCAGCTACCACTCTGACATAACTCTATTGCTTAAAAGGAGGATACACACAGATCAGCCATTAAGACCAGGCTTCCTTTAGGCCTTTCTGGGAAAAGAATCAGCCCTGCAGGATGTCCTTGGTTTGGCAAATGGTTTTCACTGAAAGAGAATAGATTCTCTTGTCTCCCTGCTCTGTTGGAGAGCAAGATTTGGGGTTGGCAGCTCTGACTGGAAAGATCTTTTCCCACTGGGAGCTCAAAGGACTGGGTCAGGGCAGTGCTTCTGAAGCAGAGATGCAGAGACTGTCCAAAGTGCAGTGTTGGGATGAGGGATGAGATCGGAGGTGAGAGCCTGCTACCAGTCACATACAGATATGTGGGGATGCACAGAGGGTTTGGTTAAACCTGGGTGACAGAGCGAGCACACTGGCTGTCAGATCTTGGGGTTAAGATGACCCCAGAGACCTGGAAAAAGCTTTTTTCCCAGCCCGAGCCTTGAAGAGGGAGTCAGGAAACGTAGCTTGTGCTTCTCAAGGTTGTTTATTTTCTTCTTATTTATAACATTTTCCTTCTGTCCTGCGAGCTCCTCTCAGCAGGATGAGACACGAGGTTCTGCCCCTCTGTGGGCTGGTGCTAACATTATATACTACAAATTACGTGTGCTATGTTTACATATTTATACCAATAGTTATCACCTATGTTGGACAGTGAGTCCCTACTCTAACCCAATAGAAAAGTGTCACCGTCACAGTGAAGCATGGAGGACATGAAGAAGAAGAAGAAGAAGAAGAAGAAGGACAAGACACACCCAAATCCCTCCATCTTGTCCCTTAAACCCCAATCCTAAAATCCCCTAAATTCTACTTTTCTCACCCTGTGACAAACCCATTGCTATTCTACTTAAACTCTCGTGGCCTGTAATTCTCTCAGTGTTGGTAACTTTTCCCTCTGGTTTTCCTAAATTCCCACAACTGGCCACATCCTGCACTCTCACACACCTGTGTCTTCTCCTGCCATCTGTCCAGCATGGATGCTCATGGGAACTGGGCTGAGCCCACAAAGTCCAGCTTCTGCAATATCTTCAGATGACATCTCAGACTGAATACTCTGTGGTTTTTTAACAGCTTTTTTTGCTAACAAAGTGGAGCACGAAAGCAGACACTGCAATGGGAAGGGGTTGCAGCGGCAGGGATCCTCCTACTTCGACCGTGTCTACACTGCCAAGTGAGTAGACAAGAACTGAGGAGTCGGTGAGGGCAGAGTGGAGTTCATCATGCTCTGCATTAAAATTAAATCCAAACCCTTTTGGGAGCCAGGGGTGGATTCCAAATTCCCTCAGATGAAGGCTTTGTATATAATCCCTGGCTGTGCTCAGTGTTCAGACATGAGGTTTTCAGATATATTTGCTGGCTGAATCCAGGGTGGCAACACTTCTTGCCACCACGTGCTGCATCTATATAGGTCTTGCAGCCATCACAAGTACTGTGTCCCTTCATTTGGGAACCAGTTCACTCTTCCCTGCTGGAAGTGTGGCACAGGCACAGCCAGAGTCCCAAGAGCTCAGAAGGAAAGAGCCAGCAGAGACGTCAGCCTGCTGAGGAGCAGGTGGGTGGCAGAGCTTGTACAAATCCCTTGGTCTCTGGCACCTCCCTTGGCACACAGCTCTCCACTTCTCCACTCCTTTGCCACATAGAATCACTCTCAACTTCTTTACTTCTCCCCCTCAGAAAGCATTCACAGCTGGAAACCATTCCTATTCCCCTGCAAAGACGCGTTAACTCTGTGAGACACTCTTATTTGTGATGCAATTCTACGTTTGTTGGTTTCATCCAATACCTTTATTAATATGACTCAATTACAAGGACTTTAAGCCAATGAAGATCACAGCATCTATCATGATGAAGCAGGTGAGGGAGAAAGTGGCATTCACATGTGCCAGATGGGCACAGGATGGTTTGTTTTCCTCATCAGGCAGCACAAAGGCATCCATTATCTAAGTGAGAAAACAGGGAAGCAGACGTAGATGAGGAGCCCAGCCCTTGGCAGGTCAGGGGCCTCCCACCTCTCTGGGGTAAAAGTCTACTCTCGAGGGCACTAGTACAGCCCAAATTCACCTGCCACCATTGTCTGCTGGTGAAACATACTGATTTTTTCCCTATTTGCCTGTACTGTGATTTCTCTCCTATAAATTCCATTCCAGCCAGAACTGCGGACACGCGTACCCAACGTTTCTCGCTGTGCTTTGGTGTGCTGGCCTTCTCTGCAGCCAAGGTAACACTCTTTTGTTTGGTTTTATGTTCCCCCTTCAACCTGGCACCACATTCAGCAAAGGATGGTGAGCGCTTTGGAAGTTACACTTTCAGGGACCAACCCTCCTGCAGCAGGGGAACATCTCTTACCCTCCTGTCCTGGAGCTAAGCCTGCTGCTTATCCATGGCATGGCTTGGGTCCTAACAGCAACAGATGTGTCCCCAGATTTGATTCAAGGTAGTCCAGGCCAGGGGCATTTCCCACATTGGCATTATGGATGAGTTCCCTTTGTTTTGGGTGAAGGATTTAGTTCTTGGTTGCTGGATTATTGCCACATTATTCAGTCTTGGGACAGGAAATCAGCTCAATTTATTAAATTGCCAGAACTGCCAGCTCTCTCCTGTGCTGAGGGCCACCCGGGACTATTGACCTGCATTTCTAATTGTGGTCTCCTTCAATGCAATGTGAATTTATCTAACATTAAGATGAGTGCTTACCTGGGGTACATGTCTATTCTTTCTGGGAAAAAAAAAGGAATTTCCTGACCAAGAGAAGAAGAAGTTTTGTCTGCAGTTGTGGGAATGCTGGAATTATTGGGGAGAGCCCATTTTTTATGCTCAGGAGTAGTGTTGGACCATAGTGTATACCTCACCTTCACTGCTCCTAGTGAAGTACATCTACCAACTGCCTTCTGTTTCTGGTGAGGACAGTGCCTGAGTTGGCACATGTCTTTCCTGAGCCTGTGTGGTATGGCCCACATTGGGTTGCACAAAATCATAGAATGGTTTAGGTTGGAAAAGATCTCGACCATCATCTTGTTACAGCTCCCCTGCCAGGGCCAGGACACCTTCCACCAGACCAGGTTGCTTGAAGCCCCATCCAGCCTGGCCTTGAATATTTCCAGGGATGGGGCATCCACAACTTCTCTGTGAAACCTGTGCCAGTGCATCACTCTCACACTGAAGAACTTCTTCCTTATATATAATCTAAATCTGCTCTCTTTCAGGTTAAAGCCATTTCGCCTTGTTCTATGAATTTATGTCCTTGTAAAAAGTCCCTCTCCAACTTTCTTGTAGGCTCCCTTTAGGTGCTGGAACAATGATGGTGAGTGTGTGCTCTGCAGTGGGCACAGTTGTGTGCAGTATTACACCCACAGTCTTCAGAAAAGCTGGAGTGAGGGCAAGGCAAATGTTTCCCATGCAGAGGTTTCCATCCCAGTTCCAGTGTTTGTCCCATAACCCAAGACTGCAGATTCCCGTTTTCCTTTCCAGCCCAGTCAGCAGATGGGGACAGTGCTTACAGTGAGACCTGGGCTGGCATTTTTAATGCCTCATTTTGTTCTTTTCCCAGCTCCTGCTGCCTTTGCTGGCCTGATGTACTTGTTTGTGAGGCAGAAGTACTTTGTGGGCTACCTGGGAGAGAGGACTCAGAGGTAAGGGCTTGCAGAGCCTCTTAACAAAATCCAGAATGTGGTAGCAGCGCAGCTGGATGCTACACCTCCACAGGCAGAGCCACTGGCTTGTGGTGCTGCCTGCAAGAGCTGCTGTCATTGGGTAGTGGAGGAAAGCCCTTCTCTTCTGGGAGAATGGGGGTAGCTGTGGGAGATCTCAGATGTGCACCAGCACTGGGGCCAGGGGACCTGCAGCTCCTGCTCACAGGACTCTGTGCAAACACAGGTTTGCATGTTTGTGCCACTATGTGCACAAAATTGTCTTTTTATATGAATATTTATATTTTATGTATGTTAATAGAGCAAATTCCACACGTGTGAAACAGAGCTGTCCCACAGGCTGTAATGGATGAGAACACATTCAAATCTCTCTGAACACTTTTGTAAGCAGCAGCCTACGCTGAGAACAGAAGGCCAAATCCAGACCCAAATGGATCCTGAAAATTAAGTTCTCTCAACTGCCTGGCAATGCAAGACAGAAAAGAAATTTGCCCCCTCTCTCTCAGCCCCTGAGGTCTTTCAGTTGGTCTCAACAGCAGAGTCCAAAGTCTAAGGATTCTTTTGTGAGATGATGCACATTAACTAATTGCTTTCCCCCATTTCTGTCTCCTCAGCATTCCTGGTTACTTGTTTGGGAAGCGCATCATTTTGTTCCTGTTCCTCATGTCTGTGGCCGGAATACTCAACTACTATCTCGTCTTCTTTTTCGGAAGTGACTTTGAAATACACATTAAGACGATAACCAGCGCAATCTCTCCATTGCTGCTCATACCCTAACTCCCCGCAGCACTGAGGGGTCAGCATGCTTCATGTATCCATGCCCAGAAGCTGCTATAATTCAACTGTTTAAGAAATGAACCCATAACCCAGTGAGATTTCTGTAAATCTCATGCTTGACAGGCTCTGTAGTATGATTTAGCTTTGCTTTTTTCTTCATGAAAAAGATTTATTGTGAGCACTCGGCACGCCCAAGGAATGGTAACAACTTTCAGTTAATTCTTTAGAATTTTTTCCCTAAAGTGCATCTTGCAAGATGATTGCATGACTGGAAGGGACATTGTATGTTTGCTTTGTGTGTTGTACTTCGCTTTTGTCCCAAAACCCAGGATCCTCCCAGTGTCATTCCTGACTGATGGCTCCCCCAGACACCCTCAGACACAAGATCAGCCTTTCACCAGCATCCCCCACGCCCGCACAAAGGCAAGGACCAGCCTCTCCACCTGCCCTTTCCCTCTGACTTGTCGATGACCAGGCTCTTGCTGTTGCAGGAGGGTGGCAAATTGTCCCCTCTCTGGACTTCCTTGATAAATGCTCATGTGCGCAGCACTCAGCACACTGATCTCATTTACACTTCAGCCTCTTTGTTCTCCCAGGGCTGGGAAGAGGAGTGGTGTGTAAATGAGGAGCTGGTGTATCGCCGGTGGGGCTGGGTTTGTTTTGATTGGCTTTGTTTAATTAAACGGTGTGGAGCGATGCGATGTGTCTGCTGCCATCTCCTTGGCCCGGTGCGTGATCCCAGCGTTCAGCAGCCGGCCGGAGCGCGGAGCGAGGGCAGGAGCGCCGGGCTGCGGGTGCGAGCTGCTGGTCGCCCTGTGCCCGGCCCCGAAGGAGCCAGCTTGGCTATCAACCCCCCTATGAGCACGGCCAGTGCTCTGCTGCCAGCTCCGGCAATGTGCCCTGTAAGCCCACGCTGAGGAGAGCTTTGATTAGCGGTGCAGACACAGGCAGGCAAACAGGTCGGTGCAATCTTCTTAAACACTGCTACCCTGCGAGTGCTTGAGCTCTTAAGCCTGTCTGATTGCTGCATGCAGGATGGATAAAGCTGTATTTTATGACTCCTTCGGGAGGGAATGAGACTCCTCGCTGTGTAAGAAAAGGGTTTGCAGAGCTGTTTACAAAAGGAGGTGCAGAAAGCCATCTGCCTTTGTACTACACCAAGGCTGGAGGGTTTTGGTGCTGTCTTGTTGGGGAAGGGCTGCTCTCCTCTGCAGCTGGTAATTCACATGCATCTTTTTCTTTTTTTCGTGTGTGTTCTGCAGGAATCTCAGACGTGAAAGATTAGTAATAGACACACATATTGCATGATGACTATAAATGTTCTCACTGGTTAGAATAGGTAATTAAAAAAATTTAGTCTAGCCTTCCAACCTATAGCTGCTGAGACACCTTATTCCCAGGTAGGGCACTCATGTTCATTCCCTCCCATCCTTCTCATAACACACTCCAAATACTCCTCACACCATGCTTTTCTGCCATAGCTCTCTTCATAGCTCATGCCAGCTGCCGATCCTTGATGGAGACCCACTACCCTTCTGCCCCATGGTGTCAACCCATCAAGGGATGGCAGCACCCCAGGAGAGGGGTAACCCCAGTGGTCTGAAGCTCTTCTGCATTGCTGGGATCAGCAAAGGCTCATGCTGCCACCACCTTTAGCCAGTTCAGAGCAGGGGAAGCTTCACCAGCACCAGACCCTGCTCTCCAGCCTGTTTGTTCTCCCTGAGGTCTGGGACTTGTTAATGGAAACCATCACTTGTGGGAGGTGATTCTCCCAGCTCTATGTGTCCACCTTGCAGGTCTCCTCAGATGGTTGAGTCTCCCCTGGGGCTTTTTTGTCCTCTATATCAAGAAACAGCTCACTTGAACTCCTACTTTCCCCTGTTAGCATGAGAAGCAGCTCACCACCAGCCACCTACAGAGGGAAGAAGATTCAAGTGTCTCTTTTGGGTCAGATAACCTATCATTGCACTCTATGGCCTCTCCATTAGACTTCATGGTCCTTGTGGGTCCCTTCCAACTCAAGATATTCTGAGATTCTCTGTCAACTGGATGGTTGGTTTTTACATAGTTGTACTGTTGTATGATCAGGTCATCTTTCAGAGGAACCAAAGCCCATCTTTTGCTGTAGTGTTTTATTTTTGAAAGAATATCTCCTACTTGCTTCCTCAAAATCTTCATGATAACAAAAGAGATTAAAATGTAGGCAAAATCCATTTTCCATCTATCTGTAAATGGAAATAGTGAGCGTATCAGACAAACAAGTGCAACATAAATTGATTGCTATGTAAATTCTTGGTGACTGTCATGATGTGTTTTCCATAGTATAGGCAGGCCTTGTGGTTGCTTGTGCCTTCCCCCTCTTTCTGTGAAGGGAAGGCAACATCAGTGATATTTGGGCTTTCCCCACAGTCTTACACAGCTCGAGTTTTTGTTTTCAGCAGCAAAACCCCCTGATCTTGTTGGTACAGTTGTCAGCACTTAGCACGCCGTCTACTCAGAAAGCTGCACACACAGGCTCTTTGCAAGGGGATTGGACTAGATGACCTTTAAAGGTTCCTTTCTACCCCAAACCAGTCCATGACTTTATGATTCTACAGATAAACATGCAAAAATACAAATACCACTGTAAAAATGCATCCTGAGGTCACATACACAAGAACCTATGAAGACCTACTGAGCTGTGCTGAACTTGGGGATGTGGTTGGTGGCACAAGTGGCAGAAGTGGCAGTCCCTTCTGATGTCTCCTGCTTAAGGCTGGCTTGAAAAGTCCAGGGGCCAGCACACATGTGTGGTGCAATGGACAGCATGGCAGCTCCTGACCAGGAGCCACAGCCGTATATGAAGAGCTAACACTTCCCTGTTCTGCTGATCAGCAACAGTGTGGCCAGCAAGACCAGGGAAGTGATCATTCCCCTGTACTCAGCACTGATGAGGCACTGGAGATCTTACTGCCCTCTACAACTACCTGAAAGATCTCTTCTCCCAAACAGTCAAGAAATAGGACAAGAGGAAATAGCCTCAATTTGCACCAGAGGATGTTTAGCTTATATATTAGGTAAAATATCTTCACTGAGAGGATGGTCAGGCATTGGAACAGGCTGCCCAGGGAAGTGGTGGAGTCATCATCCTTGGAAGTATTTAAAAGCTGTGTAGATGTGGCACTGAGGGACATGGTTTAGTGGTGGAGTTGATAGTCCTGAGATATCAGTTGGACTCAATGTCCTTATAAGTCCTGAATGACACTATGATTCCATCATTGTGCTGATGCTGCTAATTGTCCCACTCACTGCGTTGCCAGTCTGTGGGCTTTGCTTCACTGGTGATGCCCTGGCTCATTGCCACACCTTGTGGCTGTTCGTGCATCAAAATCCCAGTTTGCACAAACAAACATTCTGTCATCAGTGCACAGACACTGATGCATAGGCACAGTGTGTTTACTTACCATCTCTCTCTCTCTTATTTATCTATCTATCTATCTATCTATCTATCTCTTATCTATCTATCTATCTATCTATCTATCTATCTGTCTATCTATCTGTCTCTAGCCATGCTGTAGGTGCTGAGTCACGTGGATGCTGGAGGCTGTTCAGGGAAGGCAGGGAAGCAGGCTGCTCAGGCACCAGCCCTCTCACAGCTTGCAGACTGTGCACATCAGAGACTGCAGAGACTGCTGGAAGCCGGGATATCGCAGGTTGCTTTTGATCTGCTGACAAAGGCCTGGAATACAATGCAATATTTCTGCCACAGTAGCCGCCTCTGTTTCCTTACAGCACTACAACCCTCTAGTGGAAACTCGGCCCCATCGGCACGCCGGTGCTGCTGGCTCTGGCACGAGCCGTTCCCTCAAGGTTTGAAGCCTGACAGCAATGCAAAAGCATCCACATTTCTGAACAGGTCTATTGTTACTACTGGATGCTGTTTTTTTATTATTCTTTTAAATAGGAGGCCCAGTCCTGAAGCAGGACTACCTGTGCCAAAGCAAGCAGTCCTGCTTAGCACAGGATCTGAGCAAGCAGGTAAAATCTGAGTGAAATAAGGAATTTGTGTGCACCAGCCACAAGGGTTTCTTGCAGTATTTCCTAGATTCCCAGTTTCCCAGAGCTTGAAAAATCATCCTGTGCAGTATCATTTTGATCTAAGTCACACCTCTGCCAGGTCAGGTTTCCAAATGTGTCTGTGAGGACTGGGAAAGCCATTCTGCTGGCATGAAGAAAAGACTGGCCCTGAGGACATTCTTCAACTTTCACCTGCTGAGGTTGCCTTCTTCTAGCAGAGTAGTAGGTTTAATACTCACAGAAACCTTTCCAATGCCCTGTTGGGATGGGATACTGCAAGGCACTGAGCACTGGCCCGAAGCCGTGCCACTTGCAGATGGCACTGGGAGCAAGACTAGGTCATGCTTGGAAATAGTCCACCCATGATAAGCGAAAGGGCAGTAAAAACTGAGAATAGTGGTAAAACCATTCATTGTGTGATTTTAAGTTGGTCTCATGTTCCCACTGGAGTGAGCAGGATGAGCATTCCATGAAAAAGCCCCTTTTTGAGGGGTTCTGCAGAGCCCAGCAGAGCCTGCCAGCACCTTTGCAGAGAACATGCTGACTCCTGGGAGAGGGAAGGATGTTGTATGCCATGATATACCCTTGGAGCATGTGGGGGACAGGTACAAACTTCACAATCCCTTTGGGTAAAGAAGACTACTATCCCTGGAGCTGCCAGGGAGCATGCAGGACACCTCAGCTGTGGTTCCTATCAAGACAGTTCAATTCCTCAAGGGGTGAGGGTGGAGAATCAGCCATTGCATTGCTGACTGGCTGCAGTGGAGCAAAAGCTGCTCTTAGCAGCACTATTGTAATCCCCATGTCCCATGGAGAGACGAGTGGTGAACTCTGCCCCTCATTGTACCTGCCCTGGCAGAGGGAGGCTGTGGGCAGGAGAGCATCCTGCCTGCCAGAACATCTCACTGCTCCCAGTCAGCACACAGAAACACAGAAGCTGGCAAAAGTGAGATTCCTACCCCAAAGGACAAACAGCCTCCACAGTGAGATGTTTTTCCCCTTTAGAGGAGAAATAACTTTTCAATTTCTGCAGTGAGGATCTTCACACAGTGAGATGATTTCATCAGACAGAGGAGGTCCTGGGGCTTGGTGCTGGCTGCCTACTGAGCTGCTCAGATGCTGTCCTCTGGGAGCTTCCTGCTCATCCTCAGGGGAAGGGAACCAGACACCAAAGGGGCAGCTGTGACATGGAGTGCAGAGAGGAAATGAGATGTGTTTTCCACCTAGAGAAATAAAGGTGTGATGATGTTGCAGTGGAGTTAAACTTGCAGTTATGGCAGTGCTGTTTCTACCATTTGGGAGCTGGCAGGGACTTGCTTGTGTGCCGTGTCCTCTTGCAAGGCCAGGGGATGCTTTGGGAAGCTTTGGAGCAGCAGACTGCTGCCTGCTGTGCTGCTATTTGCCACCACTCGTACAAGCATACGATTGATTTATTGTTCCTGTGTTTTCCCGAGAGAGTGCCACTGCTGCCTCCATCCCCAAACAATGTTTTCTGTGCTTTTGGCACAGCACTTCAGAGGGTGTCAGTCTGATCCAGCAAGAGCCCCCTTGGTCCTCTGGGATTAAACAGAACAGCATGGTATCTCCTGGCCAGCTGCTTCTTGCTATTCATTTTGCTGCAGCAAAGGAATTTCTTTTCAAAAGGCAGTGCCAGCCTTCCCACTGCCCTCAGCAGATGGGAGGGGATGGTGGAAGTCCCTGCCAGCAGCTGTGAGGCTGCAGTCATCTGTCCCTCTCCTCTACCACCACTGTGGGGACCACACACCTTTGCTGATGGACAAATTTACCTCCTTCTGTCAGCTCAGGCAGCTTCAGACATAAGCCAAAGCAGGCAGTCATTTATCACAACTCAAGCTGCAGCTCAGTCCTGAGCTATGTTTAGCAAGCTCCACTTGCCTTCAGCAGAGGCATTGCTGAAAAGCAGAAAATAATAGTTTTCATGGCATGACCCCACTGCTTGGTTCAGCTCCGACCTCATTCCCCAAATCTCATGTGCCCACTCTCCTTGCTCCCTTCAGGCTGCTTCCCAAGCATTCCTTTCAGTGCTTGCTTCACTCATTCATCCCTCTTTGTGTTTATTTCCCCCTCCATGTCCCTCTTAATAAATGCACCTACTGGCAGAGCCACCTGATAAGCCATACAGGGACCTGATCTGGCTGAAAACAACCTTTTTCCTACCTTTACTGGTTTGTTTTTAACCTACCTCAACTCCCTGATCCCCATTGCTGCAGGTGGGGACTTTAACAGAGGTCCTTGTGAGGCTCAGAGTGTGTCCCTTCTGTGTGGTGTAAATGCTGTGCTGATGTATCAGTCTTGAGATGCTCCTGTGTGGCTTAGATCTCCTTCCCCTACTTCCCACCAAGCCACCACAGAGTCACCCAGAGGCCAGCCCCCCTTTTCTCCTCTCATACTGTCCATAGGATTGGCACAGCATCCCACACAGCACAGAAAACACGACTGACCTGGGGCTCTGGCCCAGCTTGCAACCTCTGCAGAAGATCTCTGACAGCACAGACCCTACCCATGACATACCAGTGACACTGCTCACAGATGTGAAATAGCAGCAGGAAACTCTGCTCAAGCTTGTTATGAGTACCAAAAACTCTGCTGGTCATTGCTCATCCCACCCACGGCTGGCTTTGTTCCTGGGCTGCTATATTTCAGAAGTGTACTTTCATTTCCCAAACAGGGTCACTGGTTTGTAAGTTTTTGGGGGTTTTTCTGGCTGAAATAGAAGGATGTAGCCCTTCTGACAGGGCTGGCAGCAGCACAGACTTGGCTCAAATTTAGAGGTTGCTAATAACATATTAGCTCCAGCTCCTTGGCAAAAGTCAGCCAAACTTTTCCTGTTCACACACAATTCACATGGCCTTGGAAACAGTCCTGTATAGCAGAAATGAAAATCAGGAAGGGGGACAAACAGTGATACACTCCTACCTGTTCACAGCCCAGCCATCCCAGCGGGGTACTTGAGCCAGCAGGCTGTTTGTTCCCATGAGGTGACAAGTCCCCATCCCACTGGAGCCACCATTTCTCTGTGGGATTGCATGCACTTTCCCAAGCATGACATTTCTCAGATGCTGCAAGCCCAGAGCTCACGACTCATCACATTTGCACCTCAGTAATAGCTACCTCTAGTATTGCACTGTAAA
The DNA here is from genome assembly GCA_013400855.1 of Buphagus erythrorhynchus. Classification (NCBI taxonomy): domain Eukaryota; kingdom Metazoa; phylum Chordata; class Aves; order Passeriformes; family Sturnidae; genus Buphagus; species Buphagus erythrorhynchus. The sequence goes on from VZTT01067894.1 coordinate 41,182, forward strand.
ATGTGTTTGGAAGAGGCTGACCTGGTTTCCAAGGTGTTGAGTGTCCTGCATCACCACTCACTCTGTGGTGGGCAGATTTGGCATGCTGAATCACTCCTTGCCTCTCTTCCCTCTTCTCTCCCAGATCCCCTGTGACACATTTTGGTTTTCCCCTGCCCTGTGTGGTCTGAGGAGCTTTCAGATGACAGCACACTCAATGTGCTAATTTGAAACAGCAGGATCCCACCAGGGCTGCGTTCCCAGCACTCATCAGGCACTGGGCACAACGAGCTGGGTGTTTGCTTCCTGTAGGATGCAGAGATGCTCATCTGTGGCCATGGGCATTCCAGACCCACCAACAGCTGTGTGATGCACTGAGCTGCCCCACAGAAACCTTTTGCACTGCTGAGTGGGTGTGAGGGGATCTGGATGGGTCTCCCATGTGCTGCCACCATGCAAATTAGGAGGGTAAGTAAGGTTGAGTTGTGAGTTGCACATCACATGAAAACACTGTGGCTTCACACACCACTGAGCACATTTGGTATCTTGCAGGCACTGGAAGGAGATGGTTCATACCTTTATGTGCTTATCCTGACCCTTGCTTTCCCAGTTCTGGTCTCAGTGTCTCATTCTCACCTCTGCTTCAGCGCCAGCACTCAGCAAATCTCTCCCTGAACCACTCCATCCCTCAAGTGGCAGAAGACCTCTCATTTCTGTGAGTTACAGCTGTCTGCAGAAAGAGCCTGAGAGGCTGGATCTTCTGCAAGGTGGGAAGTTGTGTTCATCTCTGTCTCTGCAGTGTGTTCTGCTCAGTGTAGCTGAGGTTGCACTTGAAGATGCCTGAGTAGTTGTGGTGTTGAACTTGGGATCAGCACATGCTTATCCTGTGCAGGCTCAAATGCTGCTTTTGAATACAGCCAGAATTAATAGGAGGCCTGGGGAATATCATTCTGTTTGCCTTGTGCTTACACTTAGTCACTGGGATCTTGCTGTCAGCCTCCATCAAAGGTAGGATGATGTTGACAGCATTTTTTTGGTTGACTCTGTGCAGCTGATCTTATGTTATGATGAATTTCTACTCCCAGCCAACTTTGCAAAGTACACCACAGCTGTCCAGCAAGGCATGGGGAAGAGTGGTGATGCATGCTGCAAATCAATTAAGAGACACCCTGCCAACTTTGTTTCTTTGTCAAATGATTCAGCAAATGACTACAGGATGGTACAAATGGCTTTTATTAGTGTAGCATGAAAAATTCAGCACTGTAAATGAGAGAAAGGTTAGTCCACAAGCCCCCAAGACCATAGCTGGGTAGGGCTTGTTCTCTCCCTCCACCATCTGATGGCCAAGCCTGGATGGTACCAATCTGCTCCAGAGCTTGCAATGGAGAAGAAGCCATCTCCTAACATTTCCCAGGGGAGGACACTTCTCTGCTGGCCTGGAGCATGGCACAGTGCTTGTGCAGGAGCTCCACACAGCCACAGCCCCAAGGGCAGTAATAGCATCGAGGTGGGTGTGAACACTCTCCTCGAGGCTTGGGTGAGGAGACATATCCTGAAATTTGTGGTGATGGGAGCAGCAGTCACAGAGTAAAGCATCCCATTGTCATCCCCAGTCCACTTGGGGAAGCTCACATAAACCTTCAGAGTCACACCCCCTGCATCCTGAGCTCAGCCTCCTTCAGCAAAAATGCCACCAAAAGCAGGCAGGCTTGGGGCAGACACAGGTCAGACACAGCCTGAACAAATCCAGGACCAGCAGCTGTGGAAGTGTAGCTTGGGACAACATTTGGCAGGATCCTTAATGCTTCCTCCCCTCCCTTCTGGGCTGAGAGAACACAGAAGGTGATGCAGCAATCATTTCTTCAGCACAGCTTGTGTTGCAGCTCTTTGTTACAGTGGAGCTGTACCAAGCCTGAGAAGGCAGCACATCCCAGGAAGTCTTTGTATATGGACAGCTTCCTAACCCTAGTTCAATCCAGTCTGTGCTGGGTTTTGGCAAGTGTCAGTTGGGAAACGTTTCCTAAAAGTTTAATTCCAAACATATCAGTGTTTTCTACTGTTACTTTGTGGGGTTTTCTGACCCAGATGGCAAATTCCAATTGGCTTTTTCCCATGTTTGGCTAGTGTAATGTATGTAATAGTGTGATAGGTTTTACACTAGCAAGAGATCTAACATTGATTATTAGTCCAGTTTCTTGGTCTTTCCTTATAAAACACAGCAGAAATTTGTGGGAGATTTGCTTACAGTATCCATCCCTACCATAAGTGCACAGTTGTGGTATGGCTCCGTCAGAACTATACAGGGGTATGTAACTCATTCTTTATACTCATCACATATGTGGGTAAAGATGAAATTATGACATATAGCCAAAGTTCTGGGGGCGAAGTACTGTGCTCAGTGTGCCAGGAGACCCTACTGATTACATGATGGAGTTTGTTGTTTTACCATTGGCAAAAGTCTAGTGACATTGAGATTTTAGGTACAGGATTAGGTGTGCCTTGGATGGAAGGTGCAAAGAGCACTGAAACAGAGCCACTATCAGCTTCTAACAAAGGACCTCTCTGTGCAGTAGCTGTGAGGGAAGCAGAGCTGTGTCCGCTGCTCCTGAGGACCTGTCACTGTCTGTGCCACAAGTACTGCAGTTTTGGGATTGGGGTAAGACAAACTCAGCTGGGCTAGCTCACATACTCCTCTTCTGCCTTAGCACATATTATATCACCCAGGTCAGTGCTTTTCCAATAGGTCTCAGGATTTAGTGCCATTCATATTTGATTAGGCAGAGATCCCCAAGGAACCGTTTGAATAGCAGAGGATATGAGTACAAAATAGGAAGGGGCCACCTGGGCCATTAAACCCAGTCCCCTGTTGTCCCTTGCAACCACATAACAGACATTTAATCCAGAAAGGTCTGGATTAGATGGAACTGCCTCCATTCCTCCTCCCCTGTGTGGATGAAGGCTGCAATATGATATTAAAGCCATCACTGAAAGTACATTTTTTGCTGCAAAAAGGCAGAGCTCCCAGAAAACAGAAAGTCTCTGGTGTCTTTGGCCATAATATATTGCTAGGAATAACACAGTTCCTAGCAATAGCATTTCACACTGAGCCAGACTTGGCATTTCCCCAAACACTTTCTCAGCCATTCTAGAGATTTATAACTAATAATTGCATAGCTGGATAAATAATTAGACTCTGAGGTTTTGTCTTAGCATTTTCCTTATAAATAAATCCCTTATTCACAAGCTATATTAAAATATCTGTCAGTGGTGAAATGTGCATTTCATATCACACTTGCTTATTTCCTGCCTGGGTACATTGATTTCATTTCCATTATCTGTACTTTATTTATGCAATTATCAGACCTGTCTTTCATCAGAAATACACCTATTCCATCTGTATAGATGTATATCACTATGTTGGAGATGGTTCACATANACAATAAAAATAACAATTAAGAAAAATAATAAAACTCAATTGAAAAAAATCGTGAGTGATGCACAATGCAATTGCTCACCACCTGCTGACCAATGTCCAGCCCATCCTTGAATACCTATCAGTCTGTCCCCTGGTCAACAGCCTCCAGGTTATATACTGGTCATGATTCTCTACAGTATGGAATATCCCTTTGGCCAGTTCGGGTCAGCTGTCCTGGCCATGCTCCCTCACAGCTTTTTGTGCAGCTCCTCACTGGCAGAGCATGGGAAACTGAAAAGTCCTTGACTTAGGGTGAGAACTACTTAACAACCAAAACATCACTGTGTTACCAACATTATTCCCATACTGAATCCAAAACTGTAACAGTACTGTACTGGCTACTAAGAAAAAAATGATCTCTAGCCCAGAAAAAAACAGGACACAAACACACATACAAAAAGAGTAACAGAGAAGTGGGTCAGCACAAGGCAGAAACTCATGATGGAATTGCATCTGATTGCTTGGAGTGAATGCTGAGACTGTGTTGTCTCACTGAAGGAGCATTTTAAAGGAAGAGCAGTGATTCCCAAGAACAAATTCAAACCTTGCAGAGGAACTGTTGGTTAATGTTTAGAAGGTACTTATAGGAAGACAGGGAGAGCTATTGCAGCACTGCACTCTAACAGGACCTGGTCTCAGAAGACATGTATTAAGCATCTAAGAAAGTGAGGGATAAAGACCCACAAAGAGCAGCATGAGCAATATATTCACTTTTCAGAATCTTACACCACTCCCGTTTTCATTCTTGGCATGCCCAGAAGTTGCACAGCTACTTACATTCAGGACAGGACAAGAGATATCAGGTTAGATTTATAAAAGGACAGGCACCCTCAGCACTGCAAGTAGATGAGCATGTCACCTTCCATCAGCTTGAGGCAGATTTATAGGAAGGAGGATGTGGGAGGCCATCAGGGCTGTTGCTGTCCCCCACCCTGTTCTGCTGCCTCGTATGGCACATGCACAGCCCCTCATCAGTGCTCTAGCCATATCACCCCCACTTTAATTTCCACCACTGTCAATCCCTGGTGCAGCTTTATCCTCTCTCCGTGTCTTCACTCCTCTCCCAGGTTAGCCAAAATCTCTTCTGGGTGGTTTGCAGCCCACAGTAATTAGCCTCTTCTTGGGAGATGTGTGGAAGGGAGCAAGCAAGGCAAATGTTGTCTGGGAGCAGACTGACTCTTACTCAAACAGAAACATAAATTAAGAAGATCCAAAAGTCCCCAAAGACTGTGTTTTCTCTACATTCGATTCTCCTTCCATTTCATGTCAGCTGGGTGCTGTTGTGAGCTAAAAGCAATGGAGCTGCACCAAGAGGGATGAGGAAGACATGATCATTACTGCATCCTACAGAAAAGACTGGGTATAGCCAGCATGGACCTGAGTCCACCTGACCTCTCTCATGAAAACTGAACTCACTTCTGTGTCAATAAACTTGATTTCATGGTTGTGTTGGGGCAAAAGAGCAAATAAAGACACTGGCTTCTGGCCCAACATCTCATGCCTCAGCTCTGACCCTAGGCAAGGGTGAGACAGATGATGTACAAGATATATTTCCAAATGACACTAATTTCTTTTTATCCATCTGAAGACCTTCAGCAGAATACCAGCAAGTTCCCACAGTCAGGCACTGCTTTTCCTGTTTAATCTAATGATGGGCATATTTTGTATCATACAATTGTAAAACGGACTCTAATGGGCTGAGTCAGACAAAAGCAGTCTGTAAGAACTCATTATTATTTCCTCCTAACCACATTTTTCTTTTCTCCATTGGGCCCAAGCCTTGCAGCAAGGGTAATAGAGACACTTCTAAAAATGCATGGATGGATGCATGCATACAAATGGATATGATTCTGCTGAAATTCCACAGAAAGTGGAAGGGCTGTGAATCCAGCAAGCTAGGCTTGGCCACACATCTTCCTCTCGCCACCACCCCAACCACACACTGGACTTCTGAGTTCTCTGCAAAATTGAACGTTTTCATATTGCTGGCTGGAAGGAGGTTCACATGCCCCTGGCTTTTGTTGAGGGGCATGGGGGAGCAGCTGCTCCCTGAGAGCCAAGGCAGGGTTGTCAAGTGGTCATGGTAGTTGGCTGGCTGCTGGAAGGGTGCCAGGAGTTTCAGGAAAGACATTAGTCATTCAACTTACTAGAAAAATCTTCAGTAACCATCAAGTGATTTCCTGGTCGTATGAGGGCTTGTTTGTTTGGTTGGTTTGGTTTTTTTTTCCANCAACTTACTAGAAAAATCTTCAGTAACCATCAAATGATTTCCTGGTCCTATGAGGGTTTGTTTGTTTGGTTGGTTTGTTTTTTTTTGCCATTTCTTTGACCTGTTGAGTTTTGGTTTTGACACTACCTTGTGAAAATAACTGATTCTGTGAAACATCCCAGAGAAACTCTGCCTTTAGCAGCCAAACCTGTTCTGCCTCACTAAGCAGGCAGCTGACCCCACAGCAGAGGGAGCATCCATCAGAGAGCACCAGACAGACACTGCTGCCACTGCCCTGCACTCACAGAAGGGCAGAGGCATTGTAAGAAAGTCAATCTATTCTTTACACCATTGGGTGCTTTTATGGGTCACTTCATGTTGTATGTAGAAGGGGAAAAGGGGGATGAACTCATCTATGTTTATCATAAACTTTCACACAGTTTAAAGGACTTTCTGTCTAGGGTTCATGCTGGCCCATGCAGACCTGTGCAGTAAGATGTGATCAGGACAACGTGGTGGGAACAACCAAACTGTTCCTTGATGAGGTGTCCTGTGGGACATTCTGTCCTCCAGAAAGGCTGGAAGACATTTCATAGAGGGCTACTGTGTCTGAAGTTATGGAATTGCACTTCATAACCTGAAAGGAAGGCATTCCTACTGATGTTAAGCCATGTCCTCTCCAATGAAGTTAGAGAAAGGGCAGAGAGGACAAGTAAAATGATCAAGGTAATGAAGCAACTTCTAAGGAAGGCTCTGGAGAGAAGGAGACTGGGGGTTATGACTGACATTTGCAAAATCATGAAGGCAGTGGATGAGGTGACTGCAGAATGGTTATTCATCCCTAGAACTAGGGGAAGCATGATCAAACTAGTGGTAGCTTAGTCTAAGGTAGATAAAAGTGCTTTTTGCATTTAAGGTAGCAAGCCCTCCTCATAGCTCTGTCTGAGCTTTCTCATGGAAAGAGCTAGATGTACCACATGCAAAACTGAACAAAGGAATGAGCCAGAAACTGAGCAGTGCCTTGGTCAAAGAAGGTCAGGGTCCATTATCTCCTCTTCTATTAATCATAACCATGTGTACATTCTAGTGTATATTCATCAATAATTTTTATACAAGCTTTGTAGGTACTCGTATTTGCCTTATTACAAGAACACATCCTCAGCCTGTAATTCTTGCTAAAAAAGCAAAATGAGAATTAAAAGCTGTGATTTACAAGAGTGAGTAAGGCAGTGTTTAACCTAGCCAGCTAATTCTTCTTTAAATCTCTGCTGAAAGGCACAGGCAGACTTCCAGAAACTGAGCCTTTTTTCAGTATTTCCTATAATTTGAACAAGAGTTCAGCTGGAGTTCTAAATTACTGAGGGAAATTGGTTCTTCTCTGTCTGGTTTCCACCAGATCACACAAAAATTGAAATGAACTTCCTAAAATTTCAAAAACATGCTGTAGCCATCAGAAGTTAGTGGGAAACACTAGTGCAATAATCTACCAGCACAGCTGACTGCCAAAGAAACTGGACCTCTAACTGCAGTGTGACCTGAGCAGTGTAAGAACAATTGCTAGATCATATATGAGGAAGAATTCCTCATCCACCCAAGTTAGTGGCAGCCACCAGAGTGGTTTGGGAACTCCACTTTCCATTCAACCTACATGAAAAGAAGTCTGGAAACTCCCAAACCATCCCCCACTCTAAGTCAAACAAAAACTTAGTCAAGCCTAAAGGAAATGTGTTTGCTAGAAATGTTGGTGCTTCTACCCATGCATATTTCCAGTGAAAGGCCAAGAAACATCCTGGGGTAAGTATCCTGCCTTTTCAATATGCTCAGTAGCTATTCCTGAACACTGTAAGAAATTTGTTGTGGGTGAGGTCCAGGCAGGTTGCATGGAGCTGCAAGTGGAGCCTGGCAGAATGCAGAGAGGAGAAATTGCTGTACAGCTCGAGATGTTTAGTGTGAGCATTAACCTCTAATACCCACATCACTGGGGACACAGGAGACTGGAAGTTCAAATTAATTCACTGCAGAAACCTTTCACTCTGGAAATGTTTGTTGCATGTAGATTTGTTTAACAAACTTGTGGAGAAAGCTGAGAAGTGAACATTTATCATCTCTCAGGGCTGCTCAATCTATAGGATTTCCTCTTAACAGTTATTTTGTAGCTGTGACTTTCAGGCAGAGAATAGAGCAGAGCTTCATGAAGTGAATGTTAATACTGAGCTGCTCTGGGCTTGGGAGAAAGAGAGGCAGAAATCTGGATAGTTGCAGCCTTTGGAGAGACAGCCATTTCACAGGCTGGTTCCAAACTTTTACAAATCTGGGCAGCATCTACAGACTTCTGTTCTGCTGAGAGCCCTGATGACACAGGCAGGAATTTCTCACAACAGCAGGGCATCTTTCAGCAGCCTCAGTGGGTGGCCTCCTCCCTCAGCTGGGCTGTTTGTGGCAGGACGTAGAGATCTGTCCTGGAAACTTATCCAGCTTACTAATAATCTTAAGAAAAAAGAGGTGAAGAGTTATTCCTGGTTCATATCAGTTTGCTGACTCAGAGATGGCAGTCAATAAATATTCAGGTGTGGAACTTCCATGAGCAATTAGCAGTACAAGTTGCTGAAGCTGGCAGTGCTGCAGTGAGAAATGTTTGTACACCCACAGCTTGAAAAGTTAAAATTTTGGCCAGTACTTCAGCAAAAGGCTTGAACAGATATGCAGGTCAGCAAGTAGGTAAAGTGATGCAGACCAAGAATCTTGTCTCTCCCTTACGACTTCCAAAGCATGAGTATCACACTTCTCATTAAAATATCCTTTCTCAGTATATCCACGTCTTGGATATGGCATCATCAATTCAAGGATTATTCCAGCTCCCCATGAGATTTCAACCAACAGATGGCAGCAGCCCTATTCATAATGGCACTACTACTGCAGTTTTTGTTCTCATCCAGGCACATGGTCGCCAGGTTCCCTGGGATGTTCCGGACCTCACTGATGAGCCTGATGGTCAGAAGGGCATAAGAAATGTCCCTGTAACAGGGCAAGTGGCCATGAAACACGAAGAGACTGGCTGCAGTCTCCACTGCTTTCTCAGGGACAGGATGGCTTAAATGGGGCTACAGATGCCTGAGAAAGCCTAGCTGAGCTCTGTCAGAGACATTGAACACCTCAGCCCCACAAGCTGCATAGCAGCTGACATTCAGCATCACTGTTTTTTCATACATGAACTCTGCATGGTTCATGTAACATTTATTTAGGCACTGTCTCCACCGTGTTTGCAAAGCAGCACTTGGCACAAAGCATATGTGGGTGGTCCTTTTGGTCAGACACCACAGGCACTTCTCACTTCTACTGGCTCCTTGCCACTTGTCATGTAAAAGCATTTGGCCATTCACAGACTGCCACAGGCTTTTCCCTCTGAAAAACCACTTGAAACTCAATCTCTTCACATGAAAGTTTTTCTTTCTCTGAGAGCACTTACCTCTTACACCCCCTCTTTATTTTACATGTGTAATTAGATTGTCCATACACATCAGTGATATAAAATCTTTTTTTTTTTTGTGGTTATCCAACAGAGTCTCCACCCATGTTGTACACATTTTGCTGTACGTACAACACACAGCCCCAGGGCTAGAGATAGTTTACCAAAATATTCCCTTGGCCTGCTACATTACACTGGAGAAGGGATCCAGTGGATCTGAGAAGTTGGGTACTGCAGGGCTGACTGTGCCTGGATGAATTCTCTCTCTTCTTTCCGGTGGCATTGTGATGGTCACATGCCTCTCCTGGGCACTGGTCACTGCACATCTCATGGTGAAAGGGTAAGCATGGGGATGGACAGGAAAAATGCCACTGGGAGGTGGCAGCAAAGGGGAAACTGTGGGCCTGCTGCTGAAGGGGGAAGGGAATCTAGTGACAACAGGCAAGATGCTGATGTACCCAATGCCACCCTTGTCTTGGTCATTCCAATACAGCTTTTCTTCAGTAATCACAGGCTCCTGAGACTCATGGGAATGTCTGGAGCAAAGAAGAGTTACTGTCACTGGAGGATGCCCTGTTTAGGGAACATTTAAATCAACTAGACATATAGAAGTCACGGGACCTGATGGGAGGAACTCATGAGTGCTGAGGGAGATGGCTAATGTAGCTACAAGGCCACTCTCAAATATGCTTAAAAGGTTGTGGTGACCAGAGGAATAGCTAAGGATTGGGAGAAAGCAAATATGACTCCTTCCTTCAAGAAGAGGAAGAAAAATCTGGGGAACCACAGGCTGGTCACCCTTAACACCTAGGAAGATAAAGTAGTAAATAATCCTGGAAACCACTTCTAAATATATGAGGAAGAAAACCATGACTGGAAGAAGTCAGCATGATTTGTGAGGGTTGTGAGAGTGAAATCATGTTTGGCCAGTCCAAGAGCATTTTAAGATGAGATGACTGGTGGATGAGAAGAGAGCAGTGGTCTTTGTTTACCCTGATTTTAGTCAAGTCTTTCTCCACAGACAAACTGATGAAGTTCAAGCTAGGTATGTGAGTGCTAAGCTGGACTGAAAACCAGATGAGCTGCTGAGTTCAGAGGACTGTGATTGGCGACATGAAGTCCTGCCAGAGGCCAGGCCCTGGTGCAGTACCCCAGGTGCAGTACCCCAGGGTCCCTACTGGATCCAATACTGTTTAACAATTTCATTAATGAGCTTGGTATGGGACAGAGTGCGCCCTTAGCAAGTTTGCAGAGGATACAAAATGGGTTTGATGCACCATCTGGTTGTGCTGCCATTCAGGGAGACCTCAAGTGGTGAAGAAATGGGATGGCAGGGATCTCACCAACTTCAGCAAAGAGGAGTGCTAAGCTTTGCCCCTTGTGAGGAATAATGGTATGGATCAGTCCACACTGGGGAGCAGCCAGCTGGAAGGACCTTTGCAGAGAAGGACTTGAGGACAGTAGCTGACCATAAGCCAGCAGTGTACCCTTGTGGCAAATGCAGCCAGGCACCTCCTGGGCTGCATTAGGAAGAGTGTCACTTGTAGGTCTATGGAGGTGAACATTCCCATCTGCTTAGCCCTGGTGAGACATGTCTGGGGTGCTGTGCCCCAGGCTGGGATCCTCAGTACAAGAGATATATGGACATACTGAACAGAGTGCCTTGAAGGACCATGAAGGCAATTAAGGGATCGGAGTACCTGACGTATGAGGGAATCCTGAGTGACCTGGGAGTGTTCAGCCTAGAAAAGGGAAGTCTCAGGGAGACTTTATAAATGTACACCCAAGGTTGGATGACAGTGCAGAAGACAGAGCCAGACTTTTCTTGTTGGTGCTAAATGAGTGGTTGGGAGGTGATGGGAACAACTGGAAATACAGAAAATATATTTTTTTGCTCTACAGGTGATGCAACACTGGGACAGGTTGCTCTGAGAGGTTAAGTAGTCACTGTATGTGGAGGTATTCAAAACCCATCTGGATGTGGTCCTGGGTAGCCATTTCTAGGTGGCCTTGCCTGAGCAAGGCAAGGGCTCAAGCTAGATAATCTCCAGGTGCCTTTCATCCTCAGACATTGTTGTATTCTTTAAATAACCTTGTTTTAAAATTAAGTCAAATGCATATTTTTCCTGAAGTGAGAGCTGAAGCCAAGGAATGACACAGAAAGATGAATCAGTGGGATCTTATGATTTCAGAAAATGTTTTCTGTGATTTTTTTCTGTTCCTTAAAGTAATTGTGTGGCTGAGCCTTGTTCTTAACTTTATTCCTTGGAAACTGAAAGCCTGCTGAATTTCAGTCCTCATAAAAGTCAACCCTGCCAATACCCTGGACACCAGACCAATAACCTTCCTCCTCCATCACCATTTGTGCTAAGCAAAATACACTAGGCAACTTAATTAGGTATGTGCAGTCATCTTGGAAGGCACACAGAAAATGACCTAATCCATAATTAGCTCACCAAGTCTGGATTCTGTGGGAATTTTTTTACGCTCTTGATTTTGCTGCATACATTAGCCTACCTCTGCAAAAACCTCTGAGGCTGACAAGAATGCACAAGCACACCCACCACTGCACTGTCCTTGTCCTTCTGCTCTTACTGCTGGCATGTGTTTTGTCCCTGTGGTGCCCCACCGAGGGACCTTTCTGGAGCTCTGCTCATGAGCATCCCAGGCACAGTGGGGCCCTCTTGACTCTGCTGCACATCAGTACATCAGACTGCTGCTCTCCATCTCATTTATGCAATCCCTGGGGGAGCACTAGTGGTGCTTGCCTCGGAAGAAGGAGGAGAAGAGAAAGCTTACCTTGCCAGCCCTGCCTCAAGGGCCAGGTACAACTCCCACCTCTGCACTGAGAGGAGGGCCGTGCTCAATGCCCATCACAGAGCCTGTCTGTCTGTACCTGCAAGGAGGGAGCCAGGGATATGCACGGCTATGATGTTCACAGGGAAGGTGACAGCAGGGCTCACAGTCACAGTCACAGTACTCGAAGAGAAATGGGTACACAGTCACAGAACTCAGAGAGAAATGTGCAGCCCTAGAAGATGTTTCACTCTTCTGAGCAAAAATGAGGCAAAAATAAATAAAAATAAACTTTCCACTTTCTACAGGGTCACTGAAATGCAGCCCAGCTGTAAGAACAACAAATCATGCACAGTGCATGGCTCATTTTCCCCACTGTAGGTTAACCAGAGAAGGTCACAGCAATCATGTGTAATAAAAGAAGGTTTCCCTTATTTCCTGGCACTAGCTCTGAGCAATTGGCCGTAAGGGCTGCTTTCAAATCACTCCCCAGTTATTCTGTCTCTTTTCTGCTCAATATTCCTTGAGGCACTTGCAGCCAAGTAGATTATCTCTCTCTTTTTTTTTTTTTTTTAATGAAAAGATTATATTAATTTAGCTCAGATTTCAACCAACACACATTATAAGTCTCCACAGATTGTATATTAGCATGGAAACTTCAAATGCACAATAATTGAAATATATTACATTCAAATAAAGTCTCAAGAGGGCAGCTTCAAGTGCCGGTTTAATTCCACTGGTTTTTTAAAAGTCTGATCATGATATGAAAATAAGTCACTGGGAGAAACTCTTCCCCACACTGATAAACTGTTTCACTGCTTTCTCCTAATGGTACCTTGTGTTTTTTCTTTGACAGCTATGCTGACCATTTGGTTTGATTATCAGCAGGGTTTTAGGCTCTAGTCCTGGCTGAAAGTGGTCTGTGTGGTGCAAACTGTCCTTATTTCATGCCTTGCCCATCACTCAGAACATGGCCACTTCTCTACCTGTTGAGCCACGTTACCTGTGGCTACATCCATCTTTCCCAAGAGCAACCACACTGCCCACATGCCCAGCCTAGCTATGGACTCTCCTGCAGCTCTGCCCCTTCTCAGGATGGCAGCAGGATCCACAGACACCTTCTTATCTGGAGCCCCCCTGCTTTGGGGTCTTCAGCAGGGCTGCTGCTATGTGGGGGCTAGGCAGTGCCACCAGGCTTGCAGAGCTGATTAATGCCCGCAGGGAATGACTCAGGAAGCACAGCTGTCACTGCCGCCTACCCAAGGAGCTGAGAGCCCTGGCAATGGAGAGTGAGATGCAGCTTGTCCTAAAAACTCACAGGGAATGCGTGCTCATGCACATGCCACCAGTGTGGGCTCCTTGGGAGACTGGCCATGCACGAGCCTCAGCCATAAGTGACAGAAATCTTGGGGCAGCCTGGTCATGGCTGGGTTGAGATACTGGACCCAGAGATGGCATCTGCAAAAGCGAGGGAACCAGACAGGCATTTCCCAAGCCAGTAGTCCCTGCTGACAGATGCTTGCTGGGACATACCCAGCTCAGCATCCCCAGGAGCTGAAGGGCCCTACACAGGGAGGTTCCTGCCTCTCCAGACCCACCTACCAGGACCTACCTGAAATAGCCAGCACCTCCTAACTCCCAGTGTCCTGGCTTCACTGGTACAGCTCCAGCCTAAAGCAGCCCATAGACTGGGGGGATTTCTGCTTCCCCTTCCTCAGTGCCTTTTGCATATTGTTAATAGAAAAACACCCAAAAGTCTGTCTCTCAAGTCAGCTTTGAGATCTGGATGCTCCCTGGGAATGTCTGAGGGCGCAGTGTCTGATGAGGAAAACAACCCCTTACATGCCTGTGCCTGCACTACCCCATCCTACGGCTGTCTAGATCCCATGGACATCCTTCTTGCTTGGAAGGTTTTAGTGGGAGCCACAATTCAGCAGCCTCAGTCTCCAGAAATCAGCCTTCCTGTACTGCTGGTCTGCATCTCTCCTCCCTGCTGCCTACACCCCAGCAGCCAAAGTTTCCCCCCCAGCCCACCCATGTGTGGACCTCACTGCTGCTGACCCCAAACTAGTTCTCATCCTGCCTGCACTCAGAACACTCTCTCCTGCTCATGCACCTGTCTCCCGTGGCTCACGTGTTGTATCTTGCAAATGGACTCCGTGTGCATCAGGAATTTTAATAGACGTTAGCCAGCGGAAGAGATTGGAAGATGCTTTACACTCTTCACTCTCTAAGGAACTCTAAACCAAAATATTTCAGGAATTAATTAGATGCTTGTCCATTGTCCACTGTTTTATCTTCAACATCAGGTTCAGCAGAAAAGATTGATCACCAAGATTGTGGCTTTTTGTTGGTAAGCTGCACGCAGAGGTGGAAAACTGGGAAATGACATGGCTACAGCACAGGAAAGTAGGATCTTAGTGCCCTAGAAACAAGAAGGCAGGGTAGGGAAAAGTCAGCGGGTGGAACACTCCCTTTACTGAAGTCAGCTAGAAACAGCTGCCATTAGGATGTTTCCAAGAAGGGTCATTCCTGACACTCCTGAGACCAGGATCCATGCAAACGAGTCAGTAGGTGTCAATGCAATGCCTTCAATCTCAGCTGGAAAAGCAGCAGCATGACAACAAAGCCTTTAATGTACATACCCCTCTGAAATCCCAGCACTCTCTGCAGGATGATAAGCAAAGTGATAGAGCCCAAACTGCTCTAGGTTTCTGAGAAAGAATTTAAATATTCATGCACGCAATAGGACCAGAGTTTAGGCAGAAATAGGATAGTACAGTTTAATAATTCTTGATGCTACTAAGCACTCTAGCTCTACTTCAGGCCACAACAGGACAGTTGAAATCATTATCTCCCACAAGTCTCAGTTTTAAGAGATAGTCCAGTGAGAATATGCTAACAACATTCAGGTGTGTTATTTTCCAAGATGTGCTAGTCAACATATTTTTTCTACCACACAAAGATTTTGAAAATAGGAGGGCCCTTTCAGAATACCTGGGCAGAGCAAATAACTTTGAACTGATATGTCTGAAATTTTGGGATGTATAAACACAAGTAGGTTTATGGAATAACAATGCCATTAATTCCAGAAGGATATGTTTCAATAAAACAAGGAGATAATTAATGCTTTTAAGAACTAAAGGTCTTGACTGTGGAAAAGGATGACAGCATCTTTACTCTAAAGAAATAAAAACTGTGTGCATTAACTATGATGAGTTTCTGTTCTAAGCAAAAGGAAGATCACTATGGTCAACTGGATGAAAAGTTATAATTTAAAAAACCACCACCAGGAAAAATGGAAGAGCCAATTGAGAGTGAAAGGAAAACATGGACAAGAAAACATGCCATTTCTTCTTGGTTAAGAAGTACTGGGAAGAAGTAAGCATTGACAAATATCAAAATGAGTTAGAAAAAGAACAATAAAACAATAAAAATATGGCAAAAACCTCTTAGAGCAAAGGGAGCTATTTACGATCAGTACAGGATAAAGACTAGAGACTACCCATGTATAGCATCCAAAACTAACACCATTTATAGGCCTGTGTTGAGAAACTACAGGCCTATAAACTGTCTGGAATACAGTGTACAATTCCCACAGATCAACTTCAGGGAACATCTGAAGTGAAACAAGTACAAGGTATGAACACAAAGAGAGAGAAAGGCTCTTCTAAATGAGAAACTGGCTGCCAAAGAATCCTGGCTGGATATCAGAGGGCAGAAGAAGGATCCTGTAATAATTTTTCTGAAAAGGTGGTGAGAAAAATTAGGTCAAGTAGTTTTTAACCTAGCTCATGCAAATGTTTTCAAAGTACTCCTGAAAGTGACATTGCTGTAGACAGTGCATTTCTGGTGCCTGAAGGGCAGAGCACTGGCTGCAACAGACCAGAGGTATCATCAATGCAAATAAACTTATGAAAACTGATTGTAAGGAGGCTCATCTCCAGTAAAAGAAACACTATATTCTCTCTGAAATGCTTTCACTACGTGTCAGATAGAACTATTGTGTTGATACTTCTTTTTTATTGAAGTATTTCAACCCAATGAGCAAAACAAAAAAATCTTGGACTCATGAAAGAGAGGTTAAGTGGTTTCACTCACCACATCCAGTACAACCTGATTACTGACTTCCATGAAGACGACCTCTTAAAAATAGAGAAAGCATTGGTTGGTCTGACAATTTTAATAAAAAATCTATTAATTCCAGTGATATTTTTTGGTTCATGTTTTTCCAAGGTTTATGTATGCTAAGTACAAATGTTGCTAAGTTTTCAGCTCATGTTTCCTGCATTGTCCTCAGTAGATTGTTTGCAATAATGTATTTTGAATTTGAAGGCATTCAGTCTCTCTAAATAGTTATTTTGTTCACCGATAATGGAAATATCGTGAACCTTTCCTTTGCATTATTGTCAAAATAACTGAGAAAGAAGAGGGGAAAAAACGCAAGCAGAGCCCCATCTCAGCATCTGGGCTGTGTCCTGGATATTCCTAGGGTAAAGCCGTGGCAGAAAAGTCTGTCCCACTTGAGTGGTGCCCTACACTTTTCTGTTCTCTGTGAGGCTGCCTAGCTCCATGGATTTGTCCAGGCTTCCCCTAGGTCTGGGACAGAAGTTCTTGCTATTATTCTTGCACCTCCACACGGTCCAGCAGGACAAATCCGATCCTGATTAAGGCTAAACACACTGTTTCCCTTCTATTAGAATGTCCTGAGCACATCAGGATATTTGATCTGACTTTATGTTTCAACCAAATTTCTGATACGTTGTGGAAGGACAAACAATGCCTTTTCTGGCATGAGATTTCGGTGGCTGACAGCAAACCCCATCAGGTGTGAAGTGTGCACTCTCACCAGGATGGGTGGACACTGCCTCTATTCCTTGTGTTGTATGGCTGCAGGAGTTTTGATTCATTATTGAGCCATTTAAACCCAGATTTACATCTCTTAGAGCTGCAGCACTGCTCTAATTAGCATTATGTGACTGCAATTTCTCCCCCTCTCCACCAACACATCATGATGTTTGACAGGAAAGATGTTCCTCTCTCCAGGAATCTGATTAAGAACAGCAGTTCTGACCTGGAAGGCTCAGTGGGCTCTTTTCTGCCCTGAACTGAGCAGCACTTTCCCTGTGCTCCCCTCACTGCCCTGTGGCACTAGTGGCAGTAGCAGAGCTAGCCCCAGCTTGGCATCACAGCAATACTGGCGGAGGAAGTAGTGAAGGGGAGGGCTCAGCTCTACCTCAGCCACAGACCAGAAAGTCAGGTGGGCAACACAGCAGAAAGGCAGGCTAGGGAGAAAGTCTGTCATGCATTTTCAGACTAATTTATTTTGTCCTTGGTTGTCATTGCAATGCCTTCCACACACATTTAAAAAGACATTTCTTCAGGCTGAGCAGAGACTAAAGTGGAACGGCGCAGTCTGAAACGCTGCAGGAGTCAGGACAATAGGAACATATCCAGTTTTTCTTCTTTCCCAGAGGTGCTTCTGGAGTTGCAGATTTGCTCTTGGCCATCAGGACACGACTCTGGAGCTGCCAGTGCTTTGGAGCTGAGCCCACCCCAGCTTCTGTGTGCCCCCAGCTGCTGCAGGGGATCCGGGGGCTTGCTGACAAACCACCTTGTCCTGCTCTTGGCCCCATCTCGTGCACGATTTGGTTGCCTTCAGGTAAAAACTCTGCTTACATAAGTGATACTAAAACCAAGCTTTTCAAGCAGTTTTAGCTTCATTATGTCCTTAAGGTACTTCAGCTCTTAGAAAGAGTAGTTCTTTGTAGAAAACCACAACATAATAATGAAGTATTCCAGCCTTCAGCTCATGTATCACAAGTTCCTTAAAATCCAGCTATGTTTAAAAATAAAATTTTCAGTTTTTTAACATTAGAAAGAAAATTTTCAATTATTTAACATTAGAAAGAAAAAAAATTGGAAGCACAATTTTTTCTGCATGAACAGTCTGTGGATGGTGGTTGGTGTTCAAAATCCTCTTTCTGAAATATTTAACGTGAATTCTTGGTGATTTTGTTTTGCTTCTGTCACATATGCTCCATCTGTAAGATTTGAATCACTCTTGAAGAAAACAGGAGGATCTCCATGGTGACAAACTCCTGTAGTCTGAAAAAAAGAGATGACAATATTTTCTCTATATTCTTATATTTTTATTTTGTGATTCTTTCCCCCCCAAGATGAGTTAACAATGATAAACATATAAGAGCATGGTTTGTAATATCCAATATAAACAAAATCTTCCTGAATGTTCAAAGAATCCGTCCTCTCTTATGTACACCTACAAAAAGTTGTCAGCGTGCTGCTGATAGTGAGAACTCCGCGGGAGGGATACGTGAACAAAAACTGCTGCAGTCTCACCCACACGAGAGTTCCAGAGCTGGAGAATGTTGTTTCCTTAACCTTCCCTTATGAAAAATTAACACAGAAACATCTCTCTTGTAGATCCTACCAAGATGAAAACACACAGCATTCTGTGTGTCTATACACCCTAGTGAGTGATGCCTGTGAGGCTGCTCTGAGCAAGCAGAGGGAATCCCCTTGAAGGGGGCCAGGCTGTGCCCCACACTGATGACAGCAACACTCAGAAGTCCCTCTTGTTCCCATGACCCCCTGAGCAAAGGAGGAAGTGCAACATTTGTCCCAAAGGCCTCACATTCCTAGTTACAGACTTGGAGCTGTTTTTCTCAAATCACAGAAAATTGTAAAAGACAGAATATCCATCAAAGTTAGGGTGAAAAAGCACCCAGCCTCTTCTACTTTGCACCATCTTGGAATGATTAATCTCAAAAACACCATGGGATTGGACTTTGATTTTAGCATAGACTCAACTTGCATTATATAAGCAAAGTAATTCTAGCAGCTACCTTGTTGTTGGTACATCGTACAATCTGTGTGAATAAAACTATATGGGTATTTTAGTGGAAGATTATAGGGTGCAAAACGACTGGCAAAGAAAGCCTAATTGTGTTTTGCTCTTCCAGCACTATGTTTTAACACTGATCCTGTTAACAACATTACAGGATTCCCTGTAGGACAGCAGCCAGCTGAGCTTATGCATTTTCTTGTTGCTCCTAACACATTAAATAGCAAATTCATTTATGCTAAGGCTTCTTGCAAAATATTCCAGGTCATGATTTTTCAGTAAATTGTTTTTCATGTGAAGTTTTTTCAGTTTCTGTAATTATGATAGGGTACACACACAGCCAGTTCCCTAAGAAAATGGCCTTGGATTGCCCTAATCTTATACAGGTTTCATAACAGAATATCTGTACTTATTCAGTAGGGTAGCTCCTGATCTATACTGGTTTGTCATTGAGAGAAAAAAAGTAAGAGAAAGGACCACAGAATCATCAGGGTCGTGGTTTAACCACAGCCAGCACCTAAGCCCCAGCAGCTGCTCGCTCACTACTGCAGTGGGATGGAGGGAGGAAATCTTGATGGTAAAAGTGATAAAATTTTGTAGGTCAAGATGAAGACAGTTTATTAGATAAAGCAAAAAACTGTGCATGCAAGCAAAGCAAAACAAAGCAAGAAGTTAATTCACTGCCTTCCATGGTCAGGGAGGTGTTCAGTCATCTCCAGGAAAGCCGGGCTCCATCACAGTGACTTAGGAAGACAAGAGCCATGACTTAATATCCTCCTCTTCCTTCATCTTCTCCCATCTTTACATGCTAAGCATGCCAAACACAATGCCACGTGTTCTGGGATATCCCTTTTGTCAGCTGGGGTCAGCTGTCCTGGCTGTGTCCTTTCCCAACCCGTTGTGCATTCCCAGCCCACTCGCCGGTGGGGTGGGATGAGGAGCAGAAAAGACCTGGATGCTGTGTAAGCCCTGCTCAGCCACAACTAAAAAATCCCTATGCTATCAACTCTGTTACCAACACAAAGCCAAAACACAGCTCCATATCAGATACCATGAAGAAAATTAACTCTAACCCCAGCTGAAGTCAGCACAATAGGATAGGGTTTTTTAAACTTTGAATTCTGGAGGAAAAAACTATTCTAGAACAAATTAGCAATTTGTAAACATGAAAATGAGATAAAATTAATTTGTCAAGGACAATCTGTCAAATTAATCCACATCTCTTCTGCGTGATAAGTCTTGTGAGTAAAGGAGAAATGTAAGAAACATAAGTTATACATCTAGAATTCAGCAAGATCTCTGCTGTCTTATGTGAAACTGTCATTGGCAGGAGAGGAAAGCAAGGACTAAATGAAATTGTGACTAAAAGGTGTAAAAATAATTAGATCATGTACCAGGCTGAAATTAAAAAGATTAACTCATCAAATGAGCAGATAATATTGACTGTAGGACATCTGCTGCCTGTCCTGAACCGAAGTTCATTGTGTTCGTTCATTAGCAATTGACATCAGCACCAAGCACTCACCCAGCAAGCCTGCCTGGCAAAAAAGGCAGGTTGCAGTTGTGGCCATCTGAATCACTGTCTAGACTATGCTGATGGTACCAAGTACTCTCCATTGACTGTAATAAGAGCTGAGATTCCTGTCTCACACGTAGACCCCCACATTTTTTTCTTAGTTAAGAGTGAAGTTAGTGAATCATATTTCAGCCAATTTTTAAAGAAGTTATATTTGACATTCAGTAGTTTAGGTCCAATAGCAAACCATGAAAGTGAGTAAGAGTTTCTCCCTACCCTTCATGATGGAAGAGGCTTCAAGGTCTTTGGCACAGAATTCCTTCATTTGGTTCATTTTATGGTTCTGCTGTTACTGACAAATGGAGAATATTAGCTCTTATTACCTGTTTTCTCCCAATTAGCACCAAGCACCTCACAGACAGGGTTAGGTAATCCTGCCTTTCTCCAGACACAGAAATAGAGACAACAGATACATGGAAAAATCAGTGCAAAACTGAGAGCAAGACCACATGACTTGTCATATCCACCCACCAAGACTTGCTGTCCTGTGACAAATTTTAACTGCAAATTGTCTTTTTCCTGCTCTGATAGAAATGTGCATAATTTAATGGAGGCACCAGACACCAAAACACAGAAGCAATAAAGAGAAAAGGAGAAAAAGAAAACTTGTAACCTACTGCACATGTTTTCAAGGTACCATTGCATCCCTTCTCATTGGAGATTGCTGCTCTGGATACTTTACTCAGGCATGTTTGGGATCAGATCATGTTAAATGGAAAAGAATCAATGTCACCTTTCTCTCTTTCATTATATAGGGTTTGATCTCACTGTGAAAATGTTTGACCCCCAAAAGGAGCAGAACCAGACAAGAGAGAAGTCCTTCTGCCTCTATTAACACATTCATGTTCATTAATATCACAGTGGAGAAAAAGCACAAAAACGGAGGCTTCCAGCCAAGCAAAATATATTATAGAATACTGAGAATTTGTGAGTTATGAGATGTATGAGCCAGCATCACTCAGCTTTCTCATTTCCAAATTGCAGTGAGATCTGAAATTACCCATTTTCTCATCATTTACCGAGGGTTAACAAAAAGAACCATTCTTTCTCACACTGTGCTCCCTAGAGAATTTCTAAATCATGTGATTTTGCCATTGTGGCCCTTTCTGCTCTCAGAAGTGTCTCTGGAAAAATGTCTATTGTCCCCAAATGCCTGTTAATTGTGCTCAGTTTACTATGAAATCATTGTTTTTTCTTCTAATGGCTCCTCCGGCAAATCAAACAGAGATCAGCTCATCCGTCTGAGCTCACGCTTCCTTGCACATTAACAACAGTGCAGAAGGAAGCTAAATTATGCCCACAGTTATTGCAGGCAGTCATGATCTTCCAGCTAATCTCAGAGTAATGTCACTGGAATGCCATTATCTTCAGCAGTAGAGATTAAGCAGTTATTTTCCATCAAGTTCCTTCTCTACCACATACGGAAGTTGCAGGACTAATGTACAGTGTTAACAACTTTCCAACACAGCTTGGATTCAGTGCTTCAGTGCTTTGTTTTCTTGGCTACATTGACAGTGCACACTTGTGCAGACAAAAATCATTTGCATTGAACTTCAGCAGTGCAGAAGTACCTGGTTTAAAGATGGTCATCACAGGCCATCACTGAACAGGTCAAAACTGACCATGGTCAAGGCCAGAAATTGGGGCTTTTAGTTAGATCAATGACATCCTGGCACAGTTTTTTTTTTAAAG
Source organism: Buphagus erythrorhynchus (assembly GCA_013400855.1). NCBI lineage: Eukaryota > Metazoa > Chordata > Aves > Passeriformes > Sturnidae > Buphagus > Buphagus erythrorhynchus. The sequence goes on from VZTT01067894.1 coordinate 63,240, forward strand.
AAAAATTTGGTGTTGAAGTGGGAGTAGCTCAGATGTAACCCTGCTCCTTCATGAGGGCTGCAAGAATGCAGTGCTCCAGCCTGCTGTCCAGCAGCAGACAACCTCCAGAAGTGACTCCAGATAGGAAAAATGCCTGTCCATGCATGGAGACTGCAGGCTTCCCACCCCAGCACCACCTGCCTGCGTCTCCAAGCCCTCGGCTGCAGGACTCCTGGGACAACGCTGAGACTGCAGCAGGGAAGTGTACATTGCTCACCACTAAATACTTTCCTGTTTTTGATTAAACTGCTGTTTCATCTGAGCTGGTAATTTGCACTCCTTAATTATATATCCCAATTAAATCAAAAAGAAAAACTAAAGTAACTACAAATTGATGTGAAACTAGAAGAGTCAGTGGAACCTAAAACCTACGATACATTTTTAACATTTCAGTGTGCACACAAAAAAGACTAATTTTGCCCCAGAGCACTCAATTTCCTCTCCTCCTCCCATAATTTTCTTCAACTGTAATTTAAATTCCTTCTCCCTGCAAGACCAATGAGGTAGTATGGTGTTAGCTACAGTTTTACTCAAGGCACCTGCCAGTTTGCCAAACCAAAGCTGGCTAAAACATACTGCCAAGACAGGTTCAATAGCTCAATCAGTCTATCAGTCACATTAAATTGTAGTACATGAGCATGAATGGTTGGATGTTTCAAGAACAGTGTTGGCACTTCTGTATCTGAGTAAATTTATAAGCTAGTTTTTCTGGAGTTAAAATTCTCCATTTGTTCTTGTTACAAACTGAAGTTTGCATAGGAAGGGTATTCTCAGTTTAAAACATCACCCTTGCTACTGCTACCACAGACCAAAATTGCACTTGCTTAGGTAGCACATGGAAAACCTCTGGCATCAGAGAGATTGTGTGGAAGGAAAGGAAAAATCCTGGAAGTCTTCAAGGCAGCAGAAGTTTGCAAGATGGGAAACACGCATCTCTTTAAGATGCTTTCTGTGAAAGCTCAGATAACTCCTTCTCAAATTAATTTTGCACACTTCCAGAGGCCACTAATGGATGTGAACACTGATGTTTTCTCTGGCAGCTGCAAATAGAGGATCATGCATGAAGTCTTACTGGAGCCAGCTACAGGCCATGTGGTTTAGCTGAGCAATTGAAATACCTGGATAATGCACTCAGTGTACAATTACTGCATCTTCTTACCACCTCATAATCTTGAGCCTTTCCAACAACAGAACCTCTGTTCTGGCTTCTGAACACAACCAAAGAGCAGCAATTCATTAAAAGAGTTATTAACTTGACTTGAATAATTTCAGTATTGTGGAATGGCTTTCAAGCTAAGAAATCAATGAAGCCTTTCCAAATATCCATAAATCACCTTGAAATATTTCTCAATAATTTAAACTCCTGCCCAACACTGTTGAAGCCAAGAACATTAAACAGGCACGGTTGTAAGACAGAGCTCAGCAAAGGACACCAGCCAAAGGGGAACTTCAGGAAGAACAACAGAACTCTGAGTAGGGCTCACAAGCAAAACAGTCCATGGTGGCCCTGGAGCACTTCCAGCAGAAAACCTCCTGCAGAAATCATTCTTAAAAGATCACTTGAAATTTTACCAGTAGAGGGAAACAGAGCACCTCTGCTGCAACCTGCTCAGAGAGACAGCTCTGTCACTGTTTGACGAGGAGCTGCTCTCCTGTCCCTTCTCCTGGCTATCCACTGGCATCCCGAAGCTGCACACTTGCCTGCAGGCAGCCCCATGCCTGGGGGCAGCTGCATCTGCTCACGTCAGAGGATGAGCAACACCTTTAACATTTTGCTGCCCAGGCTTTTCTCTTCCTGAAACTGGGATCGTTTGCCCTTGGTATGTAAATGAAACCTTCAAAGTTTGTTTCATGAAATTAGGTTGCAAAATATCCATTCAGCCACTTAAATACAAGTAGCTTAATCTTCAAAGCTGTTACATACCTCTGACTTAATGGAACTTATGGCTTCTTAGTATTTCTGAAAATCTGGCCTCTAAATGTGTACTCCATCACTCGTGTTTGGCTTTAGGATCCTGCCTAGAGAGACAGAGATGTTTGGAGTGGGGCAGGTTGATTTGTTTTCCTCAATCTGTCATGAAATATTCAAGTGCTTTTATATTAAACATATAATTGCTATTTTCACTTGCTCTTCAGACTTCGCTTTTTTCATAGATGTGATTCATGGTGTACAAATTTAGATAAAAAGGCATTATATCTGTGTCTTGTATGGTATGAGCACAGCAGCAGTTCCTTGCAAGCAATGATATCATGAAGTCTCAAAGGGAAAAATAATTCCTTTCCTTCCCTTGGCTGGATCCTGTCTTTGGCAGCTGGATAGAAATAGCATGGTCAGAGGGATTTTCTACTCGAGCAAATGTATGTGCAAACTGTGCTTCACCACCCATCCCAGCTTCCTCTTCTACGTTCCATGTTCTGCAGGTGGCACCTTCATGTCCTGAAAAATTGCTTCTGTTAGCAGTGGTGAAGAAGGGAAGCTGGCAGGCTGTGTTTTAAATCTGCCATCATTAGTGCAGCAGTTACACAGGGCTACATTAGGCCAGTTGTTTTAACTCACAACAAGTTGTAAATAGCTTTTTAAATTGATTTAATTTCCTGAAGTCACAGAGTGGGGAGGAAGAGCAGGAGGTCAGGGGTCTGGGTCACCCATCACCAAAGACAGGTGAGGTTCTGCCTTTGGCCAGAGCATGTCAGGCAGTACAACTCACTCCAGGTTGGAGCCAGAATGTGACTGTGATGGGCACCCAGGCCTTAAAGGCACTCCTGGATCCTGAAACGGAGGGGACTCCTTGAAGAGACCTAAACATGCAACCAGTTACCTGTGTGTGCACAAAGCCTAAAGCAATACTTTAATTCCTGAAAGCCGCAGTCTCACAGCAAAGTGGTCAAGAAGTGTGAGTCATCATTAGTGGACCTTTTACAGCTTCAATTTCACAGTTGAGTAGCCCCATGCCTATTAATATGGTCTTCTTCTTAAAGGAGTCAATATTCAACAACCATTCAACAGCAATTTTGAAAAAAAGTGTCTCATTAAGGCGATTATCATTCTCTAGATGATTTTTCCAAGAATCTAGGTTATTCTGTGGTTTAGTCTTGCCACTAAAATTTCCTTGCATTAAGAAATTGGTATTACAGAGAACCATTGAGGAATTACTGGAAATGAGAGTCTGGAAGTGTTGCACAGGAAATGTGTGTTTTTTCAGTTGTGCTTTTACAGGTTTGTCAGTGAAAGGTGTAGATGTAGCACCACATCAGTATTTCATGGGCAAGAATCTTTATTTTTACTCTTTCTTATAAACCATACCATTATAATAACCACTGCTTATCATGATAAGCTTGCACATTGCTTATGTATGCATAAGGAATGGGAATTATGGGTATTATGGGAAAATGTTGAACAAATGATATAGCGGATGAAATTATCAGGGTCATTTGTTTCAAAGTGAGAGTAGTAGACTGTTTTAGTATTGGCATTTTAGAGGCTTTTTCTGTGGTTTTGTTCTGTTTGGCTTTAATAAATCTGTGCAGCAGTGATAAAGAGAAATAGTTACAAACTTTTTTTCAGAGTGAACTATAAGCTACAAGTAAAATACAACAGATAGGATTATATTAAATTGCCTCAGTCATCATGCCTTTTCTTCTGTCTATTACCTTTTACATTTAAAGCATTACTTATTTGATTCATTTTTACACCTTTTTTGTTGAGAGGGGAAAAGGAGAAACTTTTCTAACACTTCACTCATTTCAGCTGATCTTCTTTTTTGTAAAGAATTTTTGGATTATCTAAAAATATATTTGATATTGACAGTAGCAGCTGTTCTACAACATGAGTTAGGTAACAGAAATCATAATATTGGATCAAAAAGAGTTTCTTCCAAATCACTTAGTTTGAAAATCTATTTAGTTTTTAAGTAACTGGGATCAAGCTTTAAGGTTTTTCCTTCTAGGTACGAGGACAAGGAATTTGCTTTCTAATGGAAGAAGTGGAGGTTTTTTCCATTTTCCTTTGATACTACAGGATAAATATCAAATAGTAACAAGAACATCCCAAGAGCTGGAAACAGAAATTAACAGTATTGTCAACATTTTCAAGGGCTGGTGGATAAAGCTGGAAAACAGCTTCATCAAAAGCCTTTTATTCATCTATTTAGCTCTTGTATTGACAATTGGGAAGAATAATTTTGTAACTTTAAATGAATTTTTAAGCCTCTCCATTTCTGTATGAGTTTGGCTGAGGGATGCTTTAGGTAACAGAAACTTATTTTTTTTCCTTTTTTATAAAATATACACCCCTTAAAAAAAAAGGCAAAAACACACACTCAAACCCAGAAAATTTGGTTCTCTTCCAAAGCAATAGCCGATAGCAGTACCGATGATGTTTTTCTTAACTGAGCTCTATTGCTCGTCTCCCATGGTATGAAGTCTACATAGAAAATTACTTTAAGCAAGCCATTAGTATTCTTTAAAAATGTCTAAATAAAAAAAAAGTATCCTAAACCCATACGTATTGCCTATTCTCTCTTTTTTCTCCTTGTATTTAAAATTGTTACAATAAAAAAAAGAAAAAAGAAAATCAACAGAAAACAAACATGTAAACAAAAATGAACCAACCAAATGAAAAAAATTTAAAAAAAACCACAAACAAACAAACAAACAAAAAAACCCAAATAAGATTCCACCTAGTGCTACCTGTCCCAGTAAGAATGTGTTTTGTTGATCATTTGGGCAGCAGCAGTTTCTCCCCCCTAGTTCCCCTAATTCTACTGCCATTTTCTGGAAGTTGTCATGAATGCTGACTGCTTGATCTGAAGTTATTTTACATTTTGCCACCTATTTCTCCTGTGTCCTGAAGATTTAAGCAAATAGCAAGGCAGATTTGGAGACCCAAAACAAGCATAAAACACACTTCATATTTCACTAAACTGATCTATATTCAAAGTAGCTGGAATTCATTGGAAGATGCACCTTCCTATGGAAATGAGTTAAAAAAAAAAACAGTACTTTGCAATGGCCAGGTGAAAACCATCACTGCATCTGTATCTCTGCAAATGTTGTCATACCCTTCTTAAGTGCTTTTAGCTTGTAAAATTATTCAGATGGATACATTATGCTGCATATGATCACACTGAAGAGCTGTGAAATGAAGAATGGTGCACAGGGACAGCAGAAAAGTATGGAGTGACTTTGCAAGTAGCTTTTTCTGTTCCTCAGAATCCCAAATCTGCAGGGATTTCTGATGTGTACAGGACAAGAAGTTGCTCTCCAGTGATTAACCTGATAGGGAGTGTTCTCCTCACCCTGCCATGCCATTACTTCTGCTGAAGCACTGCAGCAGCAGACAAATACAGCTCATAGAGGATGCTTCTGGGGTTTTGTGCTATTTGGTTAGCTTCATAACTCTAACGAGTTTAACATTGGACCAGCTTTCTTCTCCCTTACTTTGTCCCTACTGTCTTACCTTGTTTTTATTTTGCTCTTTGTAACACCTCAGGCAGTGGAGCAATACAGACTGTCAAAGACAAAATAAAGCTCCTGGTACCACTCAGTTGTGCTTACAGCAGTCTCTGGTACCTTGCTTCTGTGTGGACATGACACAAATCCCAGCCTGTGTGACAACAGCTTAAGACTCAAGGATTTCTGGCCTGCTTGTAGTCTTATGCATGAATTTCATGCTAACAACTCAATGTGGCAGTCATGTACAGCCTTCCTCCGCCTCCTCCCCCACTGCTGGTGTGTTAGGAGAAATAATTCTCACTCCGTGGCTGCAAAAGATAACAAAAAAATCCCTGTAATGCATGAAGCAGGCACCCCTCACTGATTCAAGCTCAGCTGTGCTGACCAGCTGTGACATTGTACTACAGGATGGCCTCACATATGACCTGGACCACAGTTCCACCAAAAAATTTTGTAAGGATGCTCACAGGCATGATTCACAGGAGGCAGGGTTTGTAAGTGTGCTGCTAGTTGTAATCTCTGCTCAAGTGTGTATCAGGGATGTTTGGGTTTTCTTTTTCTGCATGCTGGAGCCTGGATGAGACAAGCTGTTTTTTGATTATAGGGATTGGAGCTACATGCATATTGTTCTCAGTTGCACAGTGTTTGATTACTAACATTTTAGAAATCACTGACTCTTCTTCTGGCAAAACCAATTCTTTTCTGCAGTCTCACAGCATGAGCATTGTTGTCACCCGAAAATTAATTTTTCAGGATTGTTTTTCTATCACAGTTCTCTTCTTCCCTTAATTTAGTTTCCACTTGTGTTTTTCATAGATGCAGATAGAGTACACGCTGGAAAAACGCCAAGCAGGGCATGATTCTTTTTATTTCACTATGAACATGTTCCTATTGATATTAGCTACTGTGACACGTGAGAGCCCTGAATCTGGAGCAGGTTCCCACTGAGCTAGTGACTCCATAAATCCAGGAAATGGTGAGATACACCATGGGAGTTTATACCAGAAGTGTATGCAATAAGTACATATCAAATACATGAGTACAAGAAAATCTATGTAAAAAATCTATGATAAAGGAGGGGATATAAATAAAACAAACAGTGAATATAGAATGGCTTGGTTGGGGAGGGGCCTTAAAAATCATCTGGTTCCAACCCCTCACCATGGGCAGGGACACTTTATACTAGACCATGTTGCTCAGCACTCCATCCAGCCTGGCCTTGAACACTTCCAGGGATGGGGCATCCACAGCTTCTCTGGGAAACCTGTTCTGGTTCCTCACTACCCTCGCAGTAAATAATTTCTTCCTAATATCTAATCTGAACCTGCTCTATTTCAGTTTGAAACCACTCTCTTGTCTTGTCACTACATGCTCCTGTGAATTGTCTCTCATGGTAAATGCATCAGAGAGTACAAGTGCTCAGCCTCACTTAAAGCCTGCAAAGAGCTTCTGGAAAGGAAATGTGTGATGAATGCTGCACTGTGCATCCCTCAACTCCTGAATGTCTCTTCTGTGAATAGGACTTGGCAAAGAGGAGCCAGACAGCCAGACACAGAGCTGGCACAGGCAGTTTGGGAGAACCTAATTACCAGTAATGTGTGAAAAAAAACACATGGATTTGGCTGTATTACATGGCTGGCTATTCAGATGGAAGATGGAGTACAAGCCAAAAACATATCCAAATGGCTCTGCAATTCAAACTCCACATAGTCCTAGATATTGGCTCTGCAATGAGCAGTTCTGATGTGACAGAGGAATCAAACCTCTCATTTTCATAGCATGAACTTCCCAAAATGGGGGTTGCTGCTCAGGCAAGCCATTCCCAGACACTTGCCTCTGTTGGTCAGGCCACAAGCCAACAGTGAACCCACCAACTGTGGAGCTGAGGTGAAGCTCTCTTTTTCCTGACTGAGCTCAGCCTCCAAGTGATGGAGGAGAAAATAAAAGAATGTGTGGATGGGCAGGAGGTAACTCTTTCTCTTGAGAAATAGAAGCTGGGATGCTGGAGCCTGCAGGATTGTCTGAAGAAAAGAAAAGCCACTGAGGACATGAATCCTCTGGCAGCAGACGCAGCTAGACAGGCATAGGAGAAACTACTGACTGGAGGAAATTTTTATCCATGAATGTTGGCTGCTTCATCTTCTGAGTCAGGCTGGATTTCTGAGAGGGTGCAGTGACATGAGCTGCTTCTTGGGGAATGACAATGCTGAGTCTGTGTGCAGGACCTGAGCATGCATGTCATGAAAAACAGATTTGCACAAGCCAAGTATCTCTGAACAAAGAAATGCCATCTCTTTATTCAGCCAATTATTTATTCACTTTCAAGAAAGCAGGATGAGGTGAGAGAGAGAAAGAATAGCAACAGATATTGGTATTCAAGGGTAGAATTAGAATTTTAGTCTGCCTGTTACTCATGAGGCAAAGTTCTTAATATAAACCTTAAGTATTCTATGCTCCTATTACGATGGCTGCATGAATAGGCATTGCTGCTGCTGGTGTGGGGCCCTGTCTTGTCAATAACTGGTTTTGATGCAGTCAGGGTGTACAAGAAAGAGAGGTAAAGGGGCCAGGCAGCAACTCTACCTCATGGCATCAGCAAGAGAAGGAGCCAAGTCTGGGACGGATATAACCTGGATCTAAAAGAAAGCTAAAGTCAAGTCTGGCTGGGACCTTCTGCTGCAGGGGAGATACGGGTACCACTAACAGGAGCAGCAGCTGGAGCTGTCAGGGCTGGGCTTGCAGTCACTTGGAGATGCCTGTACAATCCTGCTGGGATTGTCTTTGGAAGGGGAGGAGAGCTGAGCAAATTTCCATCACTTTCAGTATTGCCCCTCTTACTTCCTGCTCTCCTCAAATCCCTTCCCAAAGGTTTCATGTGCAGAATACAAAAATGTCTGCTGTGGCCAGCCCTTTCATCCTGCTGCCTCCTGCAGGATCTACCCAGTTCCTGGTTCAGCAGCTGGATCCTGGCTCTAGGCTGTTTGTACAACATTACTCATGTGACAGCATGGCTCTGGATTGATCCCTGCTGATGCCACCTGCAGTGTGTGTACTGATAATGAGGCAAAGTGCTGCTCTGCCCCATCACTTACCATCTCAGGATCTTGTTTACTACTACTGCTCAAGGAGCTTATTTATGCAGCAAATTATTGATGAGAGCAGCTCTGTGAAAATTTGAAATTTTTGTTTGTCATTCTCCTGAATGGAGACAGCGCATGGAACACTTGCAGCAAACACTCTGTCTTCCCGATCCAAAGAAAGGGAGGGGAAAATAGACAAAAGCACTCTCCTTGGGTGACTGCAAAGGTACAGAAAATATTTTGCTTCAAAATAATCATATTTGATTTTACTAGGAGCTATACATGTATTAAAGAGGGACTGAGCACTGACACAGATTGCCCAGAGGGATTGTAGATTCTCATTCACTGGAGAAATTCAAGAACCATCTGGATGCAATCCTGTGCCGTGTGCTCTGGGATGGCCCTGCCTGAGCAGGGAGGCTGGACCAGATGACCCACTGAGGTCCCTTCCAGCCTGACCCATTCTGTGATTCTGTGAGTGTAGTGAGCTCCCAGCAGCTATCAGGAGGCATTCAGCTTGAAATGAGGAGACAGCAGTGGATTAAATATAGGATGCTTCCTTACAAATGTTGTATCCTCATTGTCTTATTTTGGGAGTATGTATAAATGGGATCGTGCTTGCATAAATATAGTAAATTTGTTTAAGAAAATAAACTGGAAGGGAAAGAAGTGTTTTCTGATTAATTCAGAGCTGCCCCTTCTAGAAGCACTAACTCCTGATGCTGAGCAATGTATTGCACAGTGCCACTGTGAGTATGACTAGCAGCACCATAGGTGACTTTCACCTTTAACATTTGCTTTCTTCTGTTACTTTGCAACTTTGGACAAAAAAATGACTTTTGAAGAATTTCAGAGGCTGAGTTCTGTATTTCAGGTATGGGTTTGCCAAAATTATTATCTCTATTAGAGCATGAGAACAAATGCCCAGAGTGGGCCAAGGAGGGAAGGAGACAACAGCTGTCAAAAGGGAAAGTTCCTCTCCATTGAAGGAGGAAGCCTGGAATTGCCTAGAAAGGCTGGTGTAGGTTGGACAGCCTACACAAAGCAGGCTGCAATCCTGCAAAAGAGGCAATGCTATTCCTTTGCTCACCTTCCAAACTGTTTGTAACTAGGTAGCTAAATACATCCCTTTTCCTCCTACTGTTCACCAGAGGAAAGGCTGGAGCTGTGCTGGGAGATTCCCACATGGCTGTGGATGGAGGGGAGCAGGGAGGAGCAAGCCCAAGGAGCCAGGGAGGAGGAAGAGTCAGAAGCCAGAGAAGGTAGACAAGAAGAAAGAAAATCAGCCCCAATCAGAAAAAAACCTTTAGAGGCGGCAGAAGAGTGGAAAAGTGTGAACAAGTTGGCCACTTTCAGGTTAGAATATCCTGGCAAGGACATTTGCACATTTCAAAGGGGTGTGGGGGTGCAGTGGGAGCACTGCTCTGCACCCCCATGTGCCTGGGGTCATGTCTAGCCTGCCAACCACTGCCCAAAAGCTGCTCTTCACCTAACAAGTCCCAGGAGGGGCGTTTCTGGGTATCAAGAAAAAATTGTCCCACTCTTGTGTACACGAGATCCATAATTTAACCTGATCCATGACACCTTTAAAGCACTTTACCATGCTTACATAGACTTTTCATCAGCTTCAAACTAAGCTTTTCTCAACAATGTACTTCTAAAGAGCCTGAAACTACCATATTTTGTTTTGTACTGCAGAAAAAGCCCTGGGCTTCTTCCCGGGCTTTTGTTTTCCTTCATTTTAAAAGCAATAATTATACCACTGTATCCAGATGTCTAAAAAGTAGCCAGAAAGCTTTTCATTTTATTTAATAGTATAGACAGACAAAAAGAAGAAGGGAATTAAGCCCAGTTGCCATGATCTGCTGGAGTCATGTGAGAGGATCCTTCCCAAGATCCTAAGATAATACAAAGCTGGAATTATTCAACTACTGGAATAATGAACTCATGATGGATTTAATAAAATTATTGTATTTCTAGAGAGAACTGTTCAGAAGTGCAAGCTCACATTAACACACTCAGTTATGAATGATCCTTAAGCAAACCCAAAGTGACCTTTCTCAGAAATGTGTTTTCCACACTCAGGAGTTGGGGAAAAAAAAGCTCCAGGTCAATGCCTGTAGAGAAGTTCAAGTGGATAATAAAGAAGTGCATGAGTCCACATAGCACTGCCCATGAACTAAAATTTTTTAAAGCCTGAAAAGCAGACTGCTTTTTGCTAAAATGTAGCTCTGTTTTGTGGACCTAATCCTGCGGACAGGAGATCCTTCAACAGCCATATAATGTTGTAAACACTGAATTGCCCAGAATACTCTGAAACCCAGAATATTAGCAATTTAAAAACATGGAAAAGCTATATTTTAAACATACATTTTCTCTCCATGTCCAGAGTGGTTACTTGCTTATGGTTATGGAATGTGGGAAGGTGAGGTGTTTGCCTTAAGTAAAAGCTATACAATAACTCTGCAAACAGTATCAAACAAAATTGGACTACATTCATATTTGCTTTGTCATGACAGATATGATATTTTAATATAAAATGAACCTTAATCTGAATCATATTTGGGAAAAAAATTATTCCTAAAATTCTGATACTTGTCCAGAAATCAACATGAAGACAAAGACTGTGAAACCATACTTTTTCCGTACTGAGTAAAAATCTGCTGTGAAAATTAAACATTCTAATTCAATTACTCTTACATAACATCTCAAAGTTGTATCACACACACTTTTCAGAGTCATAGGCAAGTTAAAAAACATTTCATGCAAAAGTCTGCACTGCAACAGGAAGAATTCAGAGTGCATGCGTGCGTGTATGTGTGCATGTGGGACAGCTTTGAGGTCTTGTAATTTGTTTTTTCTCACTTGGTGGACAAGTCTTTCAAGCAAAAACAGGAATAAGAACTGCTGCCTCAGAAGTTCATAAATAGGATTTTAGTAAAGGTTTATGGTATATTAAAGAGAGGAAGTACTACATGATATTCAAATTTTACATTAAAATTCTCCTGTAATATGCAATTTTTCATTCTATTTCAGATGAGAGTTTTCTTGGGTTTTGTACAAATTGAGCAATATATTTGGAATATTATCCTAATTTCATGACCCAGCTCAAACTGCCCAAAGGCAGGATACACATCACTGTCCTGTTTCTTCCCCTGTGCAGCAATAATTACTTGCTGGACACTCTTTTAAAAACCACAGGAGCCTTACCATGACACTCCCAAATGCAGCCATATGTTGAGAAGACCTGAGGCAAGGATGAGCCCCACTGCCAGAAAAGGAGATTGTGGAATAACTGATTTGTCCGTGCCATAAGTGACGAGCAGGATGCTGATCCCAGGTGGATTTTATGTCTCTTCATTCTCCACTGTATTTAATAGGATGCTGCTATGCTGCACTTGGCCTGGTGAGGGTCACATACTTTTTGCCTTCTGTCTCTGCAAGGTGTCTGGGATGTCCCCTCAGCTGCATGAGAGGACAGCCACACACAAGGACCTGACGTGGCAGCAGCACCTTGTCTGCTCTTGGAGCGTGGGGGTGGCACCTCCTCATGTGCTTTTTCAGAAGAATTTCAAGGAGAAGCCAAATTGGGTGTTGCACTGTTTCACAGTGCAACAAAATTCTCCTGAGAAGAGAGCAAGTGGTTCATGCTTGCACTACTGGATCCCCCTGGCCTTGATATCAATTCAAGTCTTATGTGATGTTCCTCCACAATGTGCTGTTGGATGTACAAAGCTGTTAAATAGGTCACTTTGTCTCTCCTCATTATAATCTTAATTTTATCATCTACCCACACTATGTGCTTGGGTGTTTATTGACCTTGAAGTCAGACATAAATGATAGTGTATGGGTGCATCCTGCCCTTGATGTGAGTGAATATGAAATGCAGCTAATGCCTTTTGAGGGCCTGCCTCCAAAATATTTGGCACTAAGGCATGTTCAGTACAAACGGGAGGTGACACTGATTGACAATACCAATTTCCTCATGCCCAGCCATTCCCTGCTTTACACTGAGGATGGAGGAAAATGTGTTACCTCTCCTAAAGAAAGGCATTTTGCCTTCTGCTGCAGGAGTTGGAGGCTATTTGCCTGAGGAGAGCACTGGGTAAGTGGGTTTTCTTTCAAATGACAAAAAGCAGGGCTGGACCCAATGCAAGAAAACGTTGCTGTTAACTACTGTGTGGTATACCAAAGAGCCTGCTGTTGCAATAAAATATTTATAACTAATCATTTTGTTAAATGAAACATGTACTTCATGACACCTCTTATAATTAACAAGCCATGTTCCAGCTAATTTTGCACACAGTGTTGCACAGTTTATTACCAGGTACTACAAGGAGACATAATAAGTACCTACAAATAACCACCCATATTAAGATGTAGTATTGCAAAGAGAAGCAATTAAGCTCCTGGGAAGCTCAGTGTTATTTGTTTGTAAACAAGTCTAAAGGTAGGACCTTTGCCAAACAAAAGATTGGGTTAGTGGGATGATAAAGCAATAAACCTCACAATGCTTGAAGTTATGGTGGAGCTACAGACAGGGAGTAATGAGGATACTTTAGCAGAAACTTTAATGAAGCTGGATTCTGCTGACAAATAGAGTTTAAAGATACTGCTATGGTTAAGCTGTGTTTAATGATGTATTAGATGTTCTGGGTGCTGGGATTAACACTGAAATAATGGCTCATGATCTCAGTAAGGCATTCTCAGTGGACTTTGGTCACATGAGCATATTCAACATTCACCATTAAATTCTCTAATTTACAGATTAAAGACTAAAGTAAGAGGCTTGAGGATGTGCTGAAAAGAAACTTCAAACACTGACCATTCATATTGTCCTCAACAAGTCAGAGGTTGTAGATACAAGGAACTCTGAGAGACTCATTTTAGTCAAACCTGAGAGCAGCAATGTTGCAGAGATCACTGACTTGACCACAGCAATGCAGAGAGCTAAGTAATCTCCTGAATTTTCCTGCTGTGAAAGCACAGAACAGCCACTGCCACTACTTTCCATGGCTGTTTGTCTCTCAGGACAAACCTAGATCAGATGGGATTACTCACCATGCTTCGTCTTGTAGGCAAAAGCTAGAGTAGGGTTAAAACATCTAAAACTCAACATTTTAATATTGAAGATGTGATCTGAGGAGGCAGTTCCAAATGCTAATTGAAGCATCTTCTGAGGAAGAATTATCCCTTGATTAGAGCCAACAAAATAGGTGTCTTGCTCCTGTCATCCCTGCCTGGCAGAACAAGGCAGATGTGCAGCACTGAGGCTGAGCAAGGTGGGAGAAAGCCTGGTCTGGTGCACCTGAGCAAGCTTTCCTCCATCCGTGCTTCCCCACAAACCGCAGCAGTCCCTGGGGAGGGATGCAGTGGGAGGTACCCTCTGATCCACACACATGCCCTTCATCTCTCCCGGGCTGCTGCATGCTAGCCTGGCTGGCACGTACAGCCCCCGTGGCAGGGGGACAAGGGGGACAAGGCACCTCACACCTGAGGGGCACCACTGCCACTCAGGACAAGCCAAGGGACAGCCAGGGACTCCACACACTCACTGCCAGGCACATGCCATGGTCTTGGGCCCCAGTGCTGCAGGACTGGCCCTTCCTCTGAGCTAACCAGAAATGTGGCGCCTTCTGTCCTGCTCCGAATGCAAAAGGCTGGGGCTGACTCCCTTGGTTATTTGGAAACTGGCAGTCTTCATATATTTTTACTTTTTTTTGGTGCTCTGGGTTCAATTTTTGCAAGTTGCTGAGAGTTTTGCCAAACTAGTGGCAAAAGTTTATAAAAAGTTGGCTTAATTGTTACTTTGGTAACAAACGTCTACAATACGAGTAAACCATCTGCAAAATGCTGCCCCACTCTATTTGTGACAAATCCCCACATCCTTATTTGAGATCAGGGTCTGAGGGGGCAAAACAAGTCTGTATACATTATTTTCTTGCAAAACATTTCTGGCTGTTTCTTTTTTTAAGGCTGTGTCAATATTTGGCTCACATTGTCTGCGGGGGTAAGCATTTGTGTTTAAAATACAATGCAATGCCAGGTGAAAAGTTAAGGCCTCATTTTAATGATGCTCACTTTGAATGTTGACAAAGTTATTGTGCATTTTCACTTAATTTAACTTCTCTTTGTCCTATCTTAGCTTGATCTGTCTGCAGCATTGCTGATGTCCCCTGGGCAGTCTTGTTCTGGTTAGATATACCCATCCTGGTTGGGTTTTTTGATGTTGCTGGACCAGTTTCTTTGAGTTTGCCCTAAAACTGGAGGCAGAAGAGCTGAAGAGACATGCAACTGGATGAAAAATTCCTGGTTTTCTCTTTCATGCTGAAGCCAGCAGATGGTGCTTACTGCCTTTGCACATTTCTTGGAGAAATTCTACACTATCCGTCAGTGAGTTTATGGTGTTTACCAGGGAACAGCAATAAGACTCACAGCGACTCGTCACTTTTCAGAGAGATGAAGGATTGGATTCTCAAAGCAAAACACATCCCACAATGTTGAGAGCTTTAGAATTTCTACTCCCTACTATTTTGGATATTTTCACGAACTGTTTTCTCAAAATTCTCAAAATGATGCTTTGCTGCTATCACTATAATTGGTGCAGTTTGTGGTATTGTTGGGAGTTTTTTCTCTTTAAAACTGGAAAGATTGAAGAAGAGAGCAAGTCATACTATCTCCTTGGATGGGTTTTAAAGTGGAGCTTACAGAAGCAGGCTATGAAGGACAGGTTATACCTCTGGTATGGGGTAGCTGAGGCCCAGGGGAGCCAGTTCAAGTTGGGATGATTTGTAGGGAATACTGAGCAGTGTGTGCTTCCAGGAGGGGTGCTCTGAGACCTCTTCAGCCCAGAGAAAAAGGGTAATGAGCTCTCAGAGAAGCATCTTCCCAACCCATCCCCAGCACTGGTAAAGAAGTGCTATCTATCCTCACTGATGAGTGTTCCCATGTGTGCTTTGGGAGATTTTACATCCTGAATATTTTCCCAGAACAGCTATAGCTGTTCTCTCTCCCAGTGTGACTTATATCTGCTGAAAGGTGCATAGAGATTGAGTTACATGGCTTAAAAAAAAATCCAAATCCAGAGGTGCTCTGTCACGTGGTGATGGAGAGTGTGAGCAGCAGTGCTGAGGGTAAAAAGCTCAGTTACGTATTTACACTCATTTCTTCTGTGCAAAGGGCTTAACTTGTACATTTTATTTACCTATGTATTTCACCTATGTATTTTCTTTCTATGGACACAAATCAAAACAGGAACTTACCTGGCAGGCTACACCTTTCTGTGAGCATCTTTTATTCAATATTAATCTCATTCTCTTCCTTGTAGCTGAAACATTATGTCTACATTAAAGCAGTAATTCCTATTTCCAGCCACAAGTCAACAGCTTTAGTAATAGGTAACAAATTTGCTTATCTTTAAAACCAGCAGGAGCTTCTTTCAAGATAATGTGTGTCCAAGCATTTCTCCCTGCTTCCAGCCCCAGCACAATGTCTGCCAGTGCTATCTGCATTTCTAGGAGCAGCCTCAGGTTTAAACTTTTCATTTGATGATGGAAGCTGAAGAAATATTCTCTTTTTTATTTATTTTCTTTTTCATTATGGATTACCTGATGTACAAACACATCTAGGTTTTCTACAAGGGAGAGCAATTTCCAAATTTGTCAAAGCTTGTTAAAAAAGTCAGCAACCTGGCTGGATGAATTTCCTGACCACTTTCACCAGATTTGGCAGCTAATCTCAGAGAGTGAGAGCTTCAGAAAAGCTGTGCTGCTCAGTACTCTACTCTTTCAGTCCTCAGGTTTTGTCCAAATGACTTTTTTCCTCCCTATCTGCATGTTTACACTGGAAACTTAGTGAAATTACAGAAATATTGGTGTTTTCCTGAGGGTGACAGCTAGTTCTTTTTACCTCACTGCCAATAATAAAGATAAAAGATAAAAATCTCTAATGATTAATGTCTTTATGATTTGATCAAATGTGGGTAGTGTGAATCAAGGATTTTCTAAATAATACAGGAGAAGAGTGTGGCTAGGCTTGGGCAGAGGAACCAGGCAGGGTCTGGCCCATTGTGAACCCTTTCTGAGGAACTGATGCATTTCAAATACCTGGAACTGATATCCATGGCATTAACAAACAAAAACAAACTTTTGGGATAACTTTAGTTTTCATCTGTGTCCAGGAGTGCTGAGCAGGTGGCCTTTAACATTCTATCACTGTCTGCAAAAATGGATTTTGGAAGCAAATGACAGGTGGTTACTGAGATATTATAAACCTACTACTCAATTTTTGGTTTATGTCATATGCAGGCTGCCCTCCTTGGTCCTTGAATAACCAATCTACAAGAAAAAGGCTTGCATAATCAGGTTTTATTCTGTCCTACTTCCAGGAGAAGGTGTTGTTACCAAAGGCAAAAAGTGCTCAGCAACTCCGTGGCCCCATTTCAGCAAAGCACAGGCTGCTCCTGAGCACTGAGCTCCATAGGAGATGTGAAAATGGCCTTGTTTTGATGCACTGGAGACATAGAAAGGTCTCTCAAATCTGCTTTGCCCCCAAATAAATAATCTGCAGAGTTCTTGTTGATTTCAATGAGGAAAAAAAGCCCCACTGTTTACAGGTAAGGAAATAAATTTATTTCACTGATATAGAGGTCAATGAGCTTTGCAATATGAAGTACTGAGCACCTCTAGCACCACGGTGAGCTCAGTGCTGCCTTTCTGTGGTGTTCTTTATCACTCAGCCCAGACCTTCCCCCATCCAGGCTGTTTTCATCTGCCCACAGGAACAAAATGAGAGGAATCACGTTTCCTCCAGGTCACCTTGGGTTTCCATAGTGACTATTTGAATGTGATTGTCTTATCAATCAGAACCTTCTTTACTCTCATAAGCAACTCTAAAATCTCCTCTAGTTTCTATAGCAACCATCTTTAACCCATATATTTATTTTCTCTAGGCTTAGCTGAATTGTTGGAAATAGTGCAAATTAGCTGCTGGTGCAATATTTCTTATATTTTTGCCCTTAAGCTATCCTTTACTGTCATCCAGATCAGCAATTATGATGAGGCTACTGTCCTTATCTTTCAAAGAGACCCTCTTTGCTGACTAACCACATGAGCTACACCTCTTAAAAATCATGGGTTTCATGAGGAGCATAGTAAACCCAAAACCTCTGGACTTCAGTCTTTCCCTTCCCAATTCAGGCCCCTGTGCCATTCTACCCCCATGCACACAGCGCAAAAAAAAAAAAAAAAAAAAAAAAAAAAAAAAAAAAAAAAAAAAAAAAAAANAAAAAAAAAAAAAAAGAAAAAAAAAAAAAGCTGTTTTGATACCCCAAATCTCTTCTTGTAATAATGTGCAAGAATAACACCTTCCCTTCAGTAAGCTCAAAGCAAACTACAGTTGTTACTTAAGAGCAGCCCTGTGAGTTACTCGAGTATTGTTGGTGCAACACAATGTGCACAAGGTCCATTTACACTCCAAAACCAATAAATGCCAAGAAGTTTATGGGGTTTTTTTTCAACCTAAATGTGGTAACTAGAGACAAGGCTGATACCACATTGTCTATGGTTTCCTTTCACCAGGCAGCAGGTACACATAAAGTTTTCTATAGAGCTGAGACTGGCACAATCACAGCTACACTTCATGATCTGACCAGGAACACCCATTGCTTTCAGTCTCAAAGTTCATCTTCCTTACGCCATGGTTTAACTTGGCAGGAAGCTAAACACCATGCAGCCACTCACACATTCTCTCCTATTACCCCTCCAGTGGGAGAGGGGCGAGAAAAAAAGTAAAATTCGCGTGTTGAGATAAAGAGAAAAGGAAGAGATAATAGTAACAGTAATGGTAATAGTAATAATAATAATAATAATAATAATAATAATAATAATAATAATAATAATAATAATAAATATAATATACAAAACAAGTGATGCACAATACACTTGCTCACCACCCACAAGAATGTCCCTAATTCAAGGTTATAAAGTTATTAACAGACAATTATTCTGCTCTGTGACAATGTTTTCTGGAATCCTGCTGGTTGCAGCAAGTAGCAGACATACCATACCTGCCTCTGTTCAACTTCCAGGGTACAGGGGAAGAGAAGCCCTCAGCTCCATCTCTGTGCTGCTTTCTAGCTGTCTTGGGCTTTTCTTTCTCCTCTTTCTCTGTAATAGGAAAACAATTTTGGT
Source organism: Buphagus erythrorhynchus (assembly GCA_013400855.1). Classification (NCBI taxonomy): domain Eukaryota; kingdom Metazoa; phylum Chordata; class Aves; order Passeriformes; family Sturnidae; genus Buphagus; species Buphagus erythrorhynchus. Next base: position 82,003 of record VZTT01067894.1, read on the forward strand.
TTTGGCATGAGATGAGAGACATGTTTGTTTTTATCGTAATTTCTAACTTTTCTCTAGAAATGTTTGGTACCTACAGTGTCTCCATCTGCTCCCCCTTGCCCAGAGCTGCTGTGTTGCTGGCAGAAGGCAAGTTTGTGCCTGTTCTGTGTGTGCAGAGACACCAACAAAGCTGCAGTCAGTCCACCTTGCTTCATAGGCAAACAGCCACCAACGAAACTGAAGAAGTTTAAGGAAAGGTGAAAAAAGAGCCAGGAAGCTGGGGTCACATATTAGGGAAGAGCAAAAGAGTTTTGTGCCAGTTGAGGGGAAATTCAGTAACTGAAATCCTATGGGTATGAGAGGAGGAATACATCGAGATAATAAAAAGGAGAGGAGTTAACTACTTCTAAAATTAAAAAGGAGGAATGTGTGGTGACTCAGGATCACACTGCTGAATTCACAAAAGGTGGTTGGTACTGCAGGGACTTGGGCCCCTGCAGCTGCCTGGCTGTGCTCAGGGAGGTTTCCAGGCTTTTCCAGGGTGTACCATTGGTGGTCCTTGAGCTGAGCTGCAGGTGAAGGAGAGGAGGGGGAAATGGGATGCCTTAATGATGGATGTGAGATGGGATGGCTGTGAGAGCTCCTCCAAGGAGAGCTGTAAGGCACCAGACTGTATTTAGAAGCCCCAAGGAAGTAAGAGCATTTGTGCACAGTAAGGATCATGACCTGCTTGTGACAGGAGGAGGGCAGTGCCTGACTTGCTGGGCAGGGGCTGTGGTGTGCCAGCACAGAGCTGGGGGCAGAGCTGTGGTGTCCTGGCTGCCAGTGCAGGGAGGGAGTCACTGGTGTCTGTGCTGACTGTGAGTCAGGGCCATGGCTCTGTTGCACTGCTTCAGACATGGCCAGACACCCCAGAGCACAGCACAGCAGATCACTGCTCTCAATACAGCAATTCCTCTGCTTGTACAAGCCCCAGGGTAAAACCACTCCTATAAAGAAATGTCTTGCAGAAACACAAATTCTTTTCACTGGGAGCTTGCCTGGAGCTCTTCTTCATCCCTAAACTTTCCATCCCACAGCATTTTTTTTCACACAGGTGCCTCTCAGGTGCACAGGGTTTTCAGCTCTGTGCAGGGTCCTGCAGCACTGCTGCAAGCTACCAAGGCACTTGCAAACCTGGTTACGAATCTGCTGGGTCTCAATAGAGTGAGGCTGCCAGGAGCCCAGGTGACTTGGGGTTTGCAGGGGAGATGGCTGCAGGCAGAGCTGGGGCACAAGGAAGCCAAGGAACAATACTCACCAGCAGGAAGAGCTGCTTTCTTCAGGCAGACGCTTGCAGTACCTCTGCCTTCCTTCGGTGAAGGGCTGCTTCCACTGACTAAACTTGCCTGAGGAAAGTCTCACAACTTCACTCTCTAAAACACAGCTGTTGAGAGACTTGGGACCATTACATCTGACATGGCATGGTAAGAAACTCACAGGTTTATATAAGAACTGTCTAACATGAAGCTGTTCTTATCTAAACTTCAGCCAATGCACAGGCATGTTCAGAAGCCATACAGCACCCATCTTTTACCTTCACACATCTGAAGACACTAAAATCATATAGTCATATAGTCATAGAATGTTTATAAAAAGTATTGAAAATGTTCACTCTTGAGGTCCGTAAAAGCTACAATAATCTGTTTCTTTCTCTGCAGATTTCCTGAAATTGTCTAATATCTGAATGCGTAACTCATATATAATCTGTAAAAAATAAGCATATGCCCATTGCTAGAAGTAGATGAGCATTTACAGACCTGAAGTGAAATACTCAGGAACTGGGAGATGCTGGATTTGAAGCTATCATTGCAGTTTTATCTTGTAAATGCTCCAAAGAACAGAGTGTTTCTTGCTCCACTTCCCACCCCCCTCCCCAGGCAGGCTGAGCTTTTATTCCTTCTCTTTTCTCTTTTCTCTTTTCTCTTTTCTCTTTTCTCTTTTCTCTTTTCTCTATGGACTTCCAGAGCTGCTCGTTTTCAGCTTGCACAAGGGCAAGCAGGGACGAGCTCTGTGCTTGCTTTCATGCACCTGGCATGCAATCCCTTCTTGTTACTGTGGATACATTTGCTCTTCACTTCCTAAAATTGAGGAAAAGGGGCAGCTGGGGAGAAGGGGTGAGAGAAGGTGTTTTTGCATTGTGGTTTTCCCCTGAAGCCTGTGGTCGGGTGGCTGTGAGGTCTGTGAGAGCACAACTCAAAAATGACAGCAGGAGTGCCATATCAAGAGCAGAAAAGGGCCACATTGCTTGCAAGGACTAAAAGCCTCATTGCCCTTATCTCAGTTTGCAGAGCCACTGAAGCCCTGTGTCTTTCTTTGTCCTCTTTGCTTAACGTATTGGGAAACAGATGCTGAGCAGCTACACATGTTCCTGTCTTCCCTGGGGCATGTACAGCATGGCCTGCAGTTCCTCCCTCCCCGCCTCCCTCCCTCTCTGCTTCTCTCCCTCCATCCCTCCCTCAGGAGTGTGGGGGCACAGGCTGTGTTCATTAACACCCCACCCTCTAACTGCACATCCCAGGAATCCTCTCAGCAGCTGCCCCCAGGAACATGACTCTGTTATTTATGCTGCTCCCACTCCCACCACTCTGTGTGGGTCCAGAGCCTGCTGTGGGTTTTCCCTTGAGTGAGTGACTCAAGTGGCAATAGCACCCAGCAGCTGTGCTGGATACTGACTGCCACAGCAGTTTCCACCAGATTAACCCTGGAGGAGTGCCAGTAAGATAGAGGGTCTGGCATGATGCTCACTGGGCTCTCACATCCCTGCAAGGTGGCCTCAGTCCCTTGCCTTGAGATGACTTCCAGCCTTCCTCTGAAGCATCTGAGCAGCTCCCACAGAAATAGGAGCAGTTTCTGTAGGAGGGGCTGTGGAAAATCACCGGACTTGGAGTTAAAACTAGCTAGTAACACCACTGTTTCCATCCCTCACTGGAAGAGGGTGGGATGTGCTCTGAGCACAGTCACAGAGCAGGTCTTGCAAATTATGTGATGGTTGTCCTCTCCTGTGATACCCACCAGTGTCCAGGGACATGCAGCCTGGTTCTGGGCAGCTGAGCACCCAGCAGTGCCTGCTTAAATGTAGCCTCTAGACAAACAGATCCAAACTCCTACTCACCCTCTGGCCAGCATTGCAGTATTGGTCAGGGACCAGAGATCTGAGCAAAGGTGACATAAGGACACACCTTTGCCGTGTTGTTCAACAGAAAAGAAAAAGCCAAGGCATGAAAGTGGGGACAAGGGGTGAGAATTTCAGCAGAACCTTTGAACTACCTTTCAAAGCCCAAACTTTCTTTAATTTTTTAAAAAATTGTATTTAAAGACATCTGAAGTGTGGAATTTTGAAATAAGAAAGCAGTTATTTGAGCTCCCTGATGCTCACACAGTGGCAGGAATCACCTGTTTGAGTTGATAGCAGTGGGTGAAGCTACATTTCTTTTTATATTGGTTACACCTCTGTAGGCACTACTGCTGGTGCCTGCAGCAGAGAGAGCTTTGTTTAAGTCCTGTGCTAGGCTGGCTGCAGGAGGCAGAGATGGAGACCTGATGAGAGGGGGCTCCAGTAGGTGCTGTCTGAGTGCTTTGAAGAGCAGCAAGCAGTTTGCAAATTTCTGGAAAACTCAAAATCATTTAAAGGACATAAATTAGAGTGGATTGGGCTTTTCTTTTTCTTGTAGAAGGGAAGTGTGATGAGTTCTGTGCAGCAGTGAACAGGAGTAAGTAAAGTTTTCCCTGATATTGTGTAAGTCTTGTCCCAGGGTCGGATGCATCTGGTGGGAATTTATACTGCAAGTAACTGTGCCTTTCTGTGGGAAGTGCCTCCCCAGAGACATTCCTGAGGGATTAGTCAGATTTGTATGCCTCAGAAAGAAATGTGTACTATGGCTTCTGGAAAGAAAAGAAAAGAACAGAAATAAGCCCAAGCAGAGGGAGCTTCCCAGCCTGGCTGAGCAGGCTGAGGCTGTCCATGGCTGGCTCTGCCCACCCACAGAGTGTGTGCGAGTCAGACACAGCTCTAAAAAGATAAATTGTCTGTGCTGTTCAACAGAAAACAAAGCTGGGGCTTGAAGATGGGGATGAGGGTGGGAAGTAAGTTTGCAGACAGCACCAAGCTGGGCAGGAGTGTTGATCTGCTGGAGGCAGGAAGGCTCTGCAGAGGGATCTGGACAGGCTGGAACAAAGGGCTGAGGCCAATGGTGTGGGATTCTGTGAGACCAAGAGCTTGGTCCTGCACTTGGATCACAACTAATCCAGGCAGTGCTACAGGCTGGGGGCAGTGGCTTGGAAGCTGCCCAGTGGAAAAGGACCTGGGGGTGCTTGCAAACAGCAGCAGGACGTGGTCCAGAACATGCCCAGGTGGCCAAGAAGGCCAATGGCATCCTGGCCTGTATCAGCAATGGTGTGGCCAGCAGGAGCAGGGCAGGGATGGTCCCCCTACACTTGGCACAGTGGGTCCACACTTCAATTCTTGTGTTCAGTTATGGGCCCCTCACTGTAAGGAGGACATTGAGGGGCTGGAGCGTATCCAGAGAAGGGCAACAGAGCTGGGGAAGGGTCTGGAGCACAAGGCTTATGGGGACCTGCTGAGGGAGCTGAGGGTGTTCACGTGGAGAAAAGGAGGCTCAGGGAAGACCTTATTCCTCTCTACAACTGCCTGAAGTGAGTGTAGCCAGGTGTGGGTTGGTCTCCTCTCCCAGGTAACAAGTGACAGGACAAGAGGAAATGGCCTCAAATTGCACATGGGGAGCTTCAGATTGGATATCAGGAAAAATTTCTGCCCTGAAAGAGTGGTCAGGCATTGGAACAGGCTGCCTAGGGAAGTGGTGGAACCACCATCCCTGGTATTGTTAAAAAATGGATAGATGTGGCATTTGGGGACATAGTTTAGCAGTAAGCACAGTGTTGCTGGACTAACAGTTTGACTCAATAATCTTAGGTCTCTTCCAACCGTAACATTTATATGATTCCATAAATTTAAGTGGAAAGTTTGTGCTACTTTTCAAAATACAGACTTTCTTTGTTTCTTTTTTTCTGTTTTCCTTTAAAGACAGCTGAACTGGTGCTATTTAGTCTTGCATACCCTGCAAGCAAGAACCTATCATGCTAAGCAGAGGACCAAGTGCATCAATAAAAGGTTCTGTAGTTTCCAAGAGGAACAGTAATTCCAGAGTGGAAAATTATTACTATTCCATCCCTTTACAGACCAGTGGGAAAATTTACTCATGTTTGAGTACTTGAAATAACAATGTGTAAGTACCACATCTCTTTCTAATTTCGGAAAAGTATGTTGGTAAATCAAAGACATCCAGAGCCGCGTCCTGAATGTTTTCCTGGGTGTATTGTGTCTGTTGGGTGGGAATAAATGTGTGATTTCTGAGTAGAAAGAAAGACACGATCTATTAGCATAAAATAATGTGAAATTGTTTTAAATGAAAACCCAAATTTGGTGTTTAGAGCTTGGTAAACAATAAAATAGACCAAAAATTACTACCACCACTAGAACTGGCTTTTTGGGCTGGAAACCAAAACTGCACCCAAGATAAATGAGGCCTCAGGGATCTTTCCCCAGGGTAAGTGGTGTTACACTGTCCATCTGCCCTCTCTGCCCCACTGAGAAGCCACACAGTTCCTTGGCTTTGGGCTGACTTTGGAACATGGAAGCAATTTTGTTGAGGCCAGCTTGACTGATCAACCCAGAGAGCTGGGTGTGTCTGTACATCTTTGCAGAAACACCATGAGGTTTTATTGTCCTCTGAATGCAGAATCGTGGACCATTCATTAAGAAATTAAACCTGTGCAAAGTTGCATTTGCCAGTGGTGAGAGAAGCATCCAGCTGCCTTTTGTTGGGTAGCCAAACTGATGGCAACAGATTTAGGATGCAGAGGGAATATTTGTTACTTGTGCTGATGTGAAGGGCCTGCTCTTTCCTAATGAGGTCCAGGATTCCTTGAGAAGCTCCCAGGGAGGCATCAACAGCCACTGACCACAGCCACTGATCACAAAAGAGGTTTTGGCTGTTTGGCCACTTGTTGAAACCAAATACGTTGGCTTCCACAAATTGGGCAATATTGGAAACAGGACTGAAGGGGGGGCGGAGGGGGCAATCTTGTAATAAGTTGCTGGCTATTCACTTTTCTTGCTCACTCTCCCTTAAAAGCAAAAGTAGACTATTTTATCCAAAATGGGGATGAGGGGGTGGAAGTAAAAAAATTATCATCTCTGAAGTAGATTTCCCATTTTCTGGCCATCTGCTTTTGCTGTTAGGGCCACATTGCTTGCATAAGGGGACCTTCCTGCTCCCCAGGCAAGGAGGATAAAACTCCTCTGGTGGAGGCCAAACCAGCCTCTTCCTTGTTGGTCTCTTTGGGCCAGGATTTGGCAGATGAGGTCCATTCATGCTCAGAAATCTCAGCCCTTTGTCAGAACAACATGGTAAGGATCCACCTTGGGTCAGTATTTCAAGTGTATTGTTTCATTAGAGACATAATTTATTGCATAGGGTAAGGCAGCATGGAACAACAGATAAAAACTTGGTTTTGGTTTAATTCAGGCAAATGATATTTTCCATAATCTTAGCATTGCATGATCCTCAGTCACTGCCTTTCATAAAGTCTAGGAGGGAAAGTCAGAGACAAAAATAATAAAAACTTGGGAAGGGCCGGGCAGTCAAAACTGCATGATTGTGAACTGAGATGGGAGGTGGAAATCAGGTGCCACTAAGCTTGAGGCAGGGTCAGGTTTATGTGTATGGTCTCACCAAGCCCAAGAACCCCCCAAAGAATGAAACAGCAGGACAAACATTGTTTCTTTTGTGTTTATTTGCTTTCATCCAGCCCCAACGCAGCAAAGGCAATATCCTATATGACAGCCACTGTCCATTCACTCTCCCTTGCTTCACTTTGTTAGAGGTGATGCTATGGTTTGGATCTTGACTTCCAACTGCAGCTACCATGGATTTCACACTCTTCTTCCCACTGATTGCACTGGTGGAAAAAAAAGTGCTGCTTGGGAAAACAATAAATATCACCCAGCTTCCAACAATCTCTGCAAAACAAACATTGAGAAAAGTATTTAAGATAGATTTAAATGGTTGGGTTAGACTTTTATGGGGTTGCTTCTGCCACATATTTATCTTACAAAAATATTTTGAAGTGGATTTCTAAAGGAAAACAAACCTGGCTTTGTTCTGAAAATGCTTAAACAGCCTCTCTTAGAGGCTTAGAGGCTCTCTTGCTGGACTTTGCAACAGTTTTGCCCTGAAGTGAAATCTTAGTAAAATCCATCATTCAGAAGACTGTTTTGCACCTCAGTGGACTCAGGTTTTCTGATATTAAATTTTTCCAGCTTTCTTTGACCAGCCCTATTTAAAGCTGTCAGTGGTGATACCTGATGCCAGAAGTGGCCTTGTGAGGCTGTGAAGGGAGCTCTAAGAAGTGCTTATCAATGCAATACCACTGCTTCAGAAAAAGATTTATTATTTTACCTTCAACACAGTAATGGGGACATCTTGCTGTGTCAACATGATGTGTTTTATTCATTTAACATCATTTGTTAAAGGAAAGCAATTCTGAATTCTGCAAGTCGAGTAATTCTTAAGTCTTTTCACACTTAGGCAGACTTGCAGTGCACATACAGGTTTTCTCCTTCCCATTGCTTTCCAAGCTGCAGTCACAAGTGGTACCCAAGCAATATTTCTATAGGCTTCCATGGCTGGGCTGGCGTCTGGAGCAGTGAGTCTCATTTCCAGTGGGCCTCAAGGCAGGAATTAACAGTGAGATGTTGCCCATGTCCCAGCACATTACAGCTTTGCGCTGTATGTGGTGGTTTTTTTAAAAAAAGACTATGCTTATGTGTTTCTTGAAAACTGTGAATTGTTTCTCAGTTTGCAGTGATAACTATTCTTCCCTCTCCCTCTGCTTTTAATCCATGAACATGTAGATGCAGATTATTGATTTTGCAGCATCTTAAAACAAATCTCTTCATGACAGTGCAACCCACTTCTGTGGGGCAATATTTGCAGGACCTATGGCCCTGCCATGACACAGTGATCCAATAGAGCTCTGATTTTTCCCTGATAACAGGACTTGCTCTAACATTTTTTAGCTATTTTAAGGTTGGGGTTTTTTTTCATTAAATATGGATATTTTATCAATCTCTTCCCTTTTTATATATATATTAAAGTTTTGAATGAAAATAATGATTTCTTAGAAGACACCCAGAGAATACTTGAGGTGAATGGCAAAACTGATAAAGGCAGTGTGCTAGGGAGCTCTGGTAAATAAACACCTTGTAAGCATGATGATCAGTGGAGGAAGGTTTGGGATCACTGCTTCTACCTCTAATTTCAGCCTCTGTGTGTTCCCCTTCCAACACACTCACGTTCTGCCATTACTAGAAATGGTTTTGCCATCATAATTTTTTCTCCTGCAGGTTTCTTCTATTCTTGGAGCCTGCTTGGCTTCACACCTCTCAGTATGTGTACACCACATAGAGCCAAGCTTGGCACTGTGAGTACAGCTCCAGACAACCACACATGAAAGGAGGAAGGAAAAGCATTTTCTCTCTGAAAAATTGCTGCTGACATGCACCCAGTCATTCTGGGTTTTGATACAGGCTTCCACATGATGCAGTGTATGTCCATTAAACAGCCCATGCTGTGCTATCACAGACTGTCAACTTCTGATTAATCACACAACCAGCCTGGACTTCCACTCAGTCCGAGCTCAGCTTCTCCATGTGACTGATGGTGATGGATGTGGGCATGCTGACAGCACCAAGTACCACAACCTTGGGAATTCAGAGCAGGAGCCACCACAGTGTATGTGGTGCAACTTGCTCCAGCCTAGATAAACTGAGGAGTTGTATGTATGTGTGCACATTTGAGCAAACACGATAAGAGAAAACAAGGATTTAAATGAACAATGTCCTGCCCTGTATAACAATAAACCAAACAAATCAAAATCCCTTCTTCTCCCCCACATTAATCTCTTTTCTCCTCTTGCTCATTCTCACAGATCTGTCCTTGCTATTGCAGTGGCTTGTTTACAGCATAGCAAAGTTTGCCCCTGTGTAGCATTTCAAGTAAAGCAATTTAATGGCCCATTGGCTAAATGCTGACTAACCTACTTTGAATGCAGTGGGAGGTAAGGACTGAGCATAAACTCAGCAAGGATTTTAGCATAGCATCCCGTGACACTCACATCCTTGCCGTTTAGTGGGAGCTATTTGCCCACGTGGGGCTGCTTCATGCTCTGCATGACAACTATTTTAATATTTTATTGCATTGGAAGAGCATTACTGAGGCCCTTGTTCAGTTTCACTTGTCAGGCTTTGTGCTTGGCCCTGCACAAAGCATGGCCTCTTTGAGATGCTGTTCATAGACACATTCTTCTCTACTGGCCTCTATTTGTGTACGACTGAGAATTGTATGGGATGTTACACAGTCATTCCCTATTTTGCTGTAGATGGGAATCACAGGCAAGCACACACAAACAGTTACTGTGTAGGTATGGTCTTCCATAGCTCAGCTTGGGCTGGAAATATCCAAAAGCACACAGGTTTGTAGCCAGCTCCTTTTCAATGACAACATGATTAGATTACTTAACTACCATCCCCCTGGCAGCACAGGAACCTCAGCTCTGACCTAGCAGCAGGCAGCAGAAGGCAGTGATGCTGTCACAGGGCCCCTGGCAGGCACCTGTGGATCTCTGTGCCATTCTGCCTCTGCTTTAATAGATCAGAGTTGATGCGCAAAGACAGAGTCCTGCTGTCCCTGCCTTTGGATGGCACAGCTCATCTCTGGAGTCTGCCTGGAGAACACAGGGCTAAGTAATGCTAAGGGCTAAGCAAGTGGCACATAGCAGGTGCACAGGGAAGAAAAATCTGCAGGAAGCCAGTATGGCCTTTCCTAATCCTAATCACCCTCCTGCTGGAGCCATGTGTGGGTGAGCCCATACAGCTTAGATTTGTGGACTGCACTTAAGGTTTATACCTATACTTCTCTCATGTCTCTTCTGCTTTAGTCTTCACCTCTATTTTAAATCACTAGGGCCTACAGGTGACAGGATGAGGTTTCTTCATTTCCCAGGGGGTGCCTTTGGGCTTTTTCTATTTTTTTCTATGCAACTTTCATTCTGAGGAGGAAATACATGGTCAAAAATTTTTACTTTCTTTAGCCAGGATAACTATAGGCTAGTTTATAAGACAATCCACAATCTAAAATGTTAAGAGATTTTATTATGCCCGCTATGCCTTTTTAATGATAACAAAACACAGAAATTTTATGCTTAAATTCTGCTTTGTTCTATTCAGTTTTGTCTCCTTCACCACTTTTGAAAGTCGGCTGAAAGCTCTCCAAATTAATATTCATTGAAATCAATACCAGTCTGGGGGAACTGGTTCATGGAATAAACAAACACATCTCTCTTTTTGGAATATTTTTCAAGGAGCTGTGCTGTGGCTTAATTATAGGGAGACATAAAGCATAAATATATGCATGGAACACAAACATTATCTGTACTAGAGCAGTAGACACCCTGACAACCAGATACTCAGCTGTAACAACAGAGTTAAAAACTCCACTCAAATTTAGCAACACATCTGCCAGTTCAGTGACTTCACCTGCAGAGTTTACCAGTACTCCTAATTCACACGAATAAAGAGCCAACCTGATGAATGAGAACTTCATTACAAATGATACAAGTATATTTGGTATTCCAGAGAAATTTTCTTATTTGGGCTCTATCATTTGCAACACACACACCCTCAGGAAAGTCAAACCTATTACAAAATGGGAGCAGTAAATAATAAAATATTTCACTGAGGGGCAAGGTACCGGACCAAGAATTAAAATGTATCATTTAGACTTCAGTAGTAGTGAGTCTACGTAGTGGCAGTCTGCCAAAATATGCTACATCAAACCTGTATGAAAGAGGTTATACAATAGATAAAATTTAGGATTTTACCCTTTTTTATTACTTATTTTGTCTATATATTTTTTGTGGTTCTAAGCTTTTCTTGGTTTAAAATACTTTAAAATTTCATGTTAAAAAATGGCTTCTCTGACTGTGTATAATCTCACAATTCTTTGTTCCATTAAAGGTTTCAGAAAAAAATGGCAAAGGAAAGTACAACAGTTATGACAAGTCCCATGTATTCTACATAAATTTTAGTCATCTAAGACTCCACATTGGACAAAGAGTGAATTTTAGACAATCTGATGTGTGTTGTAAGTTTACAAACTTTACTTTAGACTGAGTTAACTCACAAATCTGTTATGCTGAGAAGATAAAGGTGGTTAAGGAATACTTTTATATGTAATTAAGGTTAATTACATTCAATAAAGGCAATCTGATTAGGTCCATTTTGAGTGTTACGACCCCTGATATGACCTTAAACATTTTTACTGGGGCAATTGAGTTTTCTGTATACTTCACACATTTTCTGAATAATAAATAAACGTTTGTATTTATAAGACACTATTCTATGCTATGTCAAAGGACTTTATGAAGCTCAGAACACAGCTTGAGAAAAGCTGTTCCTCAAAAATAAAACCACACTGAACACTGATGTAAATTCTCACCTATTAGTAATGCCACTATAGCAAAACAGTTGGAAAGACTTGGGTAAAATTGGGAACTTTGAGAAACACATTATATGTGAATGCAACAATACATAGCATCAAAAATCCTTTATGAAAAGAATTTAAAAGCTGTTTTAGAGGAATTAAGTTATCTTTTTCTCTCTTTCCAAAAGGATAGTCAGACCTTTGTGCAGTATTTAGTCAGTAAAACATTAAGGCCACTATACCCTTGTACCAGTGAGATTAAACTGGCCAGTAATCTCTGTCTTGTGGTATGTTGCAGCATGAGAAGAACTGCAACATCCTGAACCTCCAAACCTCCCTGTCACTGATACTGAGATCAAAGTGAAACTGGCACAAAGGATTTCCACATGTGTCTGGCAAAAGGTAAATTAGAAAGCAAAGCCATTAAACTGGGGCAAAGGAAGAGAAGGTAAAATTGTATCACTGATCTATTCTCGTTTCCCCTTTCCCCCCCACTCAGGGTAAAGCACAAGCACTGTTAAGATTTAAATAAGCCACTTAATCATAAGGATTCATCACTTGCCACACCATTAGCTGGTATGAAATAGTTAACATGGCAGAAATCTGGAAAAAAAAATTCAGCCCAGATTCATCTGTTCCCAGTGCAGACTTTGTATGAAGGTTCATTAGAGGAAAATTAGAGGGAAAACGCAGTACATTCTATAGAGGTAAGTGAATACATGGCAATCTATCAGGACCTGAAAAGCTGCTTTTTGTAGATTCAGGACTAGTTCTTCTGACAGAATTCTACTTCAGATATCTCTATAAAATTTTCCACTGATTAAGCTAAGCTTTCTCCTAAGGCACCTTACTGATTTTGCAAAAGAAGTTCATTTCCATTTCAGCAATAATATAAGCAAGCAGTAGTCTGTTAAAATAAGTTAACCCTTGATGAAACCACTCTACTGGTACCAACACAGAAATACTTCTCCACACCTCAGACATGGTTTTGAAGTTTGGTCTGACTTCCTATCCCTTAGCACTAAGAAAAGGAAATATCAAAATATTCCTATTGTTGCTAACTGTACACATTTTGTTTAATGGATCAGCAGAACAACAGGCAGCTCAAAGCAGCCAGTAATAGTGATCTGCATTTTGATAACTCAGTTATCAAATGGATTATATTAGTCAATATAGTCAATGCAGAAAACTGGGCACTACTGTGAGAAGCTGCACACACTGCATTAGAGCTCCAGCCCCTGGCTGTGAGAAGACTCATGGAAGGATGATGCTAAAAAATACCAACTAGAAGAAAAAGGCTTGCCTTGGATAGGATTAGCTGGCCCTAGAGAACACCAGTCCTCTCATCTGTACTCCCTCTGTAGAAGCTCCAGTGGCACCAATTTCCTCTTTTATCCATTAGGTTTTGTTGTTCCAGACAAAATACTGCTGTAGCCACAATAAACCCTTATTAAAAGAACAAACCAAAACACTTTTGCATTTAGTGACACTGATCTTTAAGCATCTGGTGCCACATGCTCATATATGGGATCTGTGCTTCCATGCATTGGCAGTTAACACCCTTCAGAATATGCTTCCAAGAAAAATTCCTCCCACAGCCTTTCAGGTGCCTAGTACTCCCAAGTGCAATTTCACGTTTAATACAGAGCATCCTCCCCTGCATCAA
>VZTT01067898.1:1741-17100 GCA_013400855.1 Buphagus erythrorhynchus
CTTTTTAAGCTGGCACAATTTTATGATCCTAGCAAATGAACCACTGATCTGAAAATAGACATTGTATAGATGTACACAAACAATGGTTGATATTCCAGTCTGAAAACCTTACAACTGAGATATTAGATTCTCATCCTGGTTCAATACTGTATTTCAAAACAAATAATATTTGGTTTGAACATCTGTATAGCTGTTATTCACTCTCTAATCTAAGAGCTTCTTATGTCAAATTGAAAAAAATCATTATTGCTTGCACGTAGCTCCTCACAAAGGGAAGGCAGGCAGACTTCAGATGGAGTTGTTTTACTATACTAATATATTCTTAGACCTCAGCTGTAGCAACATGTTATTTCCCCAACTGCTAAGTGAGGAATTGCTGATGTCATTACTGTGCCTTCTTTCAGTGTGGCATGCACAGAGATAAAAAAGTTCTCCCTCATGCAGCGGCAAGGTTTCCGTATGCGAGCTGTAGAGTGAGAGACTTTTTTTATAATCAATGGTTTAAACATTAAATATGCATCCTCTTTTTTATAATGGTCATTAGGGATAAAATGAAAATGTTTAACAGTTGATTAAATGACGTGTTGCTCAATAAAGATTAAACAAAAGCTATAAGCACTGTCAGAGAGCTATCAAATGAAGGGAAATTTCAATCTCATTAAGCTGGTGAAATCATTGAGGGAAACACCACACCTTTTAAATTGTGTGCATATTGGACTCTATTTTGCCTTTGGCAATGATGGATTTGTCAACTTTTAAGACATTAAAGGATAAAATGTGCTTTGCTCAACTAATTGTCACTGGAGTAAATATTCCATTTTAAAAAATATAAACTCATTATCTATGACAACAAAAGTAAGTAACCACCAATTTATTTTTGTGTGTTTGGGTATCTCATGGTGAAAACACTATCATAGTGTTATGCCTAGGAAGAAGCAGCTCTTAAATAATTCCAGATTTAAGTTCAACATCTGAAAATAAGCATTACTTACAAACTCAGTGTTCCTAACTACCTTCACAGCAGACAATTTGCAGAGAAAAGATCCACCTTTTTTTAAGTCCGAGTACCACACAAGGGTAGATTTTATACTTTACTGTAGTCCATTTATGTTTCATAAGGGATGTAACATGTACAAGCATCAGTTCACAAAGTAGATGGACATCCAGCCTCATTCAGGAGCGTCCTTGGCTGAAATACTCTCCACACCATTGCTACCAGACCTCACCCATCCAAAATGATCCAAACATTCATCCATATAACTCATATTCAAAAAGAAAGGAGTTAAGATAGCAAAGCCAATCCTTAGAAATTATAAACAACTTTCAGGAGACAGTCTACGTAACCTTGATTCTACCTGATATCTGATATGTGGTCACACAGGAATTTTTCCCATCCACTGCAGATATTTCCTGCACAGCAAATAGCTGGTTGGTTGGTTTGGTATTTTTAATCTCTTAATGCACAACCATAATCCACTATCATGTCCAATGTGAGTTTTAGGACTCTAAAATAATCACTCCAGTAACAATCCGAGGATGAACATAATCCCCATTTCCAATGGGAAAGCAGGAACAGGGATTCCTGCTGCTCTGCACCCAGGATTCAGTGAAGACATACCTTGAAGGCACAAAGTATGAGGACTAACACCATCCAGGGTAAAGGCAATTGAACTACTAGGGCAGAATGGAATTTCCTCAGTGAACTCATGCTTGCTTTCTAGAGGATAATTTGGAAAAAGGTGCATAATGTTACAGCTTTATCCTACCCTGTTATAGAGGCACATCTGTGCCCCTGAGTGGATCACACAAATGCAAAGATGAATGAATCATCTTGGCCACCATGTCGAGGGGCAAAGACTAAGGCAAAACTTGCCCAAAATGCCTAGTAAATACACATTTCCAGCTGGATGTAGGTGAAACTGGATAGAGGGAGCACAACTGAGGTAGGATGTCATACACAATGACTGCCACAAGCATCCTGTTCTGGAGTGGTGTCAAGGAGTTTCCTTCAGCAATCTGACAGCTGCAATCCAAGATGTTGCAGTGCTGCCTCTACTGGGTGCTTGGTATGCTGCAAACACGGCTGAATGGGAATTAGAGATGCAGGAGCCAGAAAATCTCATTAGGCAGAAATTGTCTCAACACCAAAATATCTTCAGAAATAAGAACTTTGAGATCTTATTATCTTATTGTTTTTACAATACAAATAATCAGTTCGGAAACTGATACAAATAACTTGTTTTTACAAAACAAATAATGTTCAAATTCAAAGGCATCCATCCAAAAAGCAGGCAGTCTTTTTTTCCCCCTGATTTAAAGGGAGAAGCTTGAGAACAGAAGCTGTAATGGGAGGAGGACAGTGGTGGCAAGAGTTGGATTTAGACCAACCATGAGAGGCTGAGGTGCACTGTACAGCAGAGGAGGAGGAGGAGGGGGAGAAGGAGAAGGAGGGATTGCACAATAGCTCTCCATCCTTATGTGTGATGAAATTAGGGAGTCCCTTCTAAGAAGTCACAGGAAGGCATTTTTCTTGGTGTTTATTGATACGAGTCACAGCATTTGGTGCAGAAGAGTATTAGAGAAGGTAGCAAGTCTAGATAGAAGGACACATATCTGTGTATCAACTTACAATTCCTTTGCTATGTGCTCCCTTTAAAATTCTGCATAAAATTTATGCAGTGAGAGAGTCCCAGTGAAAAAAGAAGCCAGGGTTAACTGCTGTCAGTGTTGCTGACAGGAGAAAGGACAAATTACAGGATGATGAGAAAGAAAAATAATTGCTGCCAGAGGACTGACACACACACAAGCAATTCATAAAGCTTCACTGACATCAGTGATAAAACCATGATCCATACCAAGTTCTTTGCATTTGTTGGGTGCTTGCTTTTCAGCTGCATTTCACATGACTAGAGCACAAGGAAAAGAAAGACCAAAAAGCAGGAAAGTGCCTGTAAATCCACCCTGGAAAACAGGGCATGTCCACTTTCTAAGACTAAGTTTAAAAACCTGAGAAGCCAATGAATGCCATCAGTTTTGGAGATATACATCCACTTTTTTCAAATTAAATTGTCAGATATAGAAAATGGCTTCTGACTGTGTGTGTGTGTGTTTTGTGTCTTTTTTGCTACAAGAGCTGACTCGGGTGCAAATGACATCAAGTTTGCACTGATAACTCGAAATACCAGCCTATGTTAGGGAAATCTTAATGATAAAAGCATCTCTTCTTGCAACTGAGCCACCTGTTGTTCCATGTCCCTGAGTCTATGTGAACAGCTCCCCACAGAGCCCTCACTTGTCCCCACTCTAACTAGGAGAGTGATTTTTAAACATCTCACCATGCACATGTAAAAGAATATTACTTTGAAATACTGTTCCTTAACCCTTAATATTTCTTAAGTTCCTTAAAATTTTTCTTCCAAGACCAAACATTGCAAAGGTACAAATATATTTTACATCTATCCCAGAGTGAAACATGGACAATAACCAGATAGTAGACAAAAAAGTCTGTAAGAAAATGAAAAACTTATGTTGTTGTACAAATATTTAAGCAATGATTCAGCTTAAAATTACTTTTCAAAACAAACAGAAAAGAAAACAAAATTTTTAACATAGTCATTCAGTCCTTACCTAAACATTAAGGAGTCCCAGTAAATTATACAGTAAATAATATACACTTGGATTTTAAATGACTTAATAACAGCAGCTGCTAAACAAATATTCTTATTTTTAACTTCATTCATGGTGTTAATCCTAGAACAAATTACACAAACACTGACTCTACAGGTGATACATGGATCAGTCCAAGCCCAATGAAAAACCTATTATAAAAAGATCATTTGGTATCATGATCAGAATCATAGTCCCAAGTAGTTTATTAATATTTTAAATTCACACTATATATATGTATGTATGTACAGCAACATTGGGTTTAGATTGAGAAAATAAACTCTGTACACGACACTGGAAGACTCACTTGTTCAATCCTGTGTCCTGAAATAAAAACAGACCCTTCCTTTTCTTCCATCACTAATGTGACTTCAGTGGGTGATCATGACCTGTGAAATTGCCTTCTCTGTTATTCAGTCTTCTAGAGAGAACATCACTGTTCTCACAGAACCTGAACAGCTCTAAACATATTCCATTATTTGCTTACCAAAAAGAGAATAAACCTGGTTTATCCCCAAAGTTAGTTAAGATATGTTAAAGACATACCTCCTCCGTGGCTCTGACAAAGATATGGGAACCTCCAGACATTTCCTAAGCCCACACAAAACCCTACACACGTCAGCATATACTGCGCCTTGTTGTCCCATTTTGGTCTGGAGCCTGCCTCTTCTTTCTCAAGGACCTCAAGTTCAGCATGGGAAGGTATCCTGTCCTCCAGGCCAGGATTGGGCAGCTTCAGCTTTACCATGTTCTAAATTTCCTGCCTGAAAGTGCTGCCAGTGAGGAATAATGAGAAAGGCAGCTTGTGAGAATCCTGCTCAAAAAGAGACCATCTATTTGCTGTCTTCAGCTATATATACTGAACCTTTGGCACTGGACTTGTAAGTGCAGGCTTGTGGTAAAAAGAAGCGTCAGCAAATCATTCGATTGACCAAGTCAGCTCTGACACTTATTAATGCTTTATCTGCCAAGGTTTTTACTGAACAGCCTGTTCATCCACTAGAATACATTGATTTCAGCTAATGTAATTCAGGAGATAATTTGGCTATAAACCCTAATCGCCTATAAGGATATGTAACACCCCTTGCCACTCCCCTGTTTAAACTCACTTAAATACAAATATAGCCCTAGCAAATGAGGAATAGGAGGATTCCACTGGCCTCAGACTAAATATAGAGATTTCATATCATTTTTTATTAGGAAGATAAACTGACTGTGACTCATCATCACGTTCAGTTTCCAAGTGTGTATGCTTGCAAAATTGTATGTCTCATAATAAATGTTTCTCTGTAATAGATTATACTCTACTAAATGTTCTGACCAAAAGGATGGAGAATGAAAGGGATTATAAAATTTGACCTTTAAAGTCATAAGCATAATCTGCTTACCCCAACACCTCTAATCAGTACAGAACAAGGTCTGAAGAACATGATGTCTTTCTTATAAATGGGCTTGAAATCAAAGGTCCCTTCACCTTTTCAGTGACCCTAGATATAGTGGTCAAAAATAAAAAACAGGACACTGGTTAACAAATATCATGGATACTATTCCTATCTTCATTATTTCAGCACAATCATAACAAAACTGTTCCCTTTGAACCTGGTCATTTCCAAATGATAAGTCACTTGTCACTGAAGACTATATATAAAATCCAACACTGTAAATGTCATAAGAAATGTTGTCAGCTACAGGCTCATTGCATGCAGTGATACAGGGTGGTCAAAGTAAAGAACTAGAAGAAATCTTGTAAGTCCAGCCCCTGGAAAAAGAGGTGAACACATTGTAGCATCCCTTTGCAATCTTATCATGTTTATTCAAAGATGATTCCAAAGGCTGTTCAGTATCTTTGTAATAGGTATTAATATTTCCCTAACGTGACTTGAAATACCTCTCAGTCTGCCTAGTGAGAGCACTTGCCTTTTTTATGAACCTGTCAGGTCTGTGGATGTGCTATCTCCTGAGTAACCATCGGATCAGCAACTTTCTTCTCCTTTACTGATTCCAACTAAGGATTTCCTAGCTTGTGGCAGAACTTCCTTTTCTAAGTTGCTGAAAACATATGTTCAACTTCACTCCGTTTCTGCTACTCCAGAGCATTGAGCTGCACAGCTCTTCCTGAATGATATTATTACAGCGTTCCCAATCCTTCTGAGAATATGTCAGGAACATTTAATTACCATGCTACTATTTTTTGTTCTTAGTCATTAGTAGAAGAATGACAAAACATAGTTCCTAAACTGATCCTTCAGGAACTGCCTTAGCAACCTCCCCTTAGATCACATTTCTGCTTTCAAGCACAGCTTACTATCATAATTAGATTTTTACTTAATTCTTTGTTCCCAGAGTCATCACAGAATCATAGAATGTTTTGGAAGGGACCTTAAAGGTCAGTTAGTTCCAACGTCCTAGCCATTGGCAGGGGGACCTTCCACTAGACCAAGCTGCTCAAAGCCCCCATCCAGCTTTTTTTGTGGATGGGTCATCCGCAGCTTCTCTGTGCAACTTGTCCCCGTGCCTCGCCACCCTTGTAGTGAAGATAATTTCTTCCTATTATCTAATCTAAACCTACTCTCTTTAATTTTGAAACCATTACCACTTGTCTTACCACTGCATGCCCTGTCAAAAGTCCCTTTCTGACTTCTTTGTAGTCCCTTTAGGTACTGGAAGGTGCTCTAAGGTCTCGCAGGAGCCTGCTCTTCTCCAAGCTGAACAGCCCCAACTCTCTCAGCCTGTCTTCATAGGAGAGGTGCTCCAGCTCTCTGATCATCTTTGTGGACATCTCTGCGCTTGCTCCAACAGGTCCACATCTTCCTTGTGCAGAGTGCCCCAGAGCTGGATGCAGTACTCCAGGTGGTGGCTCACGACTGCAGAGTACAGGGGCGAATCACCTTCCTTGGCCTGCTGGTCACGCTTTTTTTGATGCTAAAGTTGGTTGATTCATCTCCTGGGCTGCAAATGCACACTGTTGGCTCACATCCAGGTTTTTGTCCACCAACATCCCTACAGTCCTTCTCTACAGGGTTGATCTCAGTCCATTTGCCACCCAGCCTGTGCTTAAGATTGCCCTGATCCATGTGCAGCACCTTTCACTTGGACTTGCTGAACTCCATTATGTTCTCATGTGCCCACTTCTCAAGCTTGTCCAGGTCACCATGGATGGCATCCCTTCCTTCTGTTGTGTCAACTGCAACACTGTGTTCATGTTGTATCTCCTACTTAGTTCAATTAATACATCTAGTTGTGGTCATGTGGCAACTAGTCTACTGAAAATTTCTCTCTGCTAAGTTTCATGAGTAAGCAGCTTCTATCAGGATCCAAAAATACAGTCCTGACTGCCTTACATTGTGTAAATCGTCTTTTTGAAGACTTTTATCTTGCTCTGGTAACGCAAGGTGCCAGTGGTTGTTAGTTATTTATCAATTGTTAAATATTTGCTGAAGCAACTACGCTGGTCTGGCATCTAGCTTGAATGTCTTTATCAGTGTAATAGCATGGCTAATGACCTTAGAAGGCACTGTGCCTTTTTCTAAAGGACTTACAATAGCAGTGACACCAACTCCAATACGATCCACAGGTGCTTGGAGGTGTTGTCTATATTGCCACCGTGTGGACTGGAACAGGCAAGCTGGGGCTGCCCTTTCCTCCTCACGGTCACTGATTTAATCAGAGCCTCTTCCTATGCTCTAAGGTAAACTCCTCATTTAAGAGATGCTAGGCAGGTCACACAGGTTTATTAGGGCTAATAAATATCTATGAAATTCATCCTTTCATGATATAGGCTACTACACAAGAAATGTATTGAATACTGCTAATTATAAATACAGGAGAAAATGGATCTTACATTTAGATTGGATTACTTGTGTTAAAACATTTCTAATGACACATTTGTTTTTTTGTCTCCTACCCCCATATTTTTAATGTACTATTTTTTCAAAAGTTAAAAAGGCCTATAAAAAAAAAGTAAGCCAACTCGTCTGTAAATAGCACACAATTTTACAAAAACCCAATTAAAAGGGAGATATCCCCCTTATAAAAATCCTGTATTTTGCTGGAACATGTACTCATAGGCATTTGTGGAAGAATGTGGGCATACTCCTTTTCTTAGATGAACATGTTTTTCACCTTGCAGGATGATGATGATGTTATGAAAGAGTATGAGAGAGGGTGGCAATAAAGAAAAGAAATGGCAGCAGAAAGTTATTGGGGATATAAATCAAGGCTATGGGAAGGATGGAGCCACTTGTTTCCTTTTGTGGGGCCAGGTCTGGTCATGGTGCAGTACCACCTGGGCCAAGGGACTCCTGGCTATGGGCAGCCCTCAGAATGTCAGCCTGGCTCCATGGGGACATTCCCAGCTGGGACACAAGCTGTTCTCCCCTGGAGCTCAAGTGCAGCCTGACACACTCTACCAAGCCAGCCACCAGCCAGCTGCTCCAGCTGTGACCTCCCTGTGCCAGTACTGGCATTCCTGTGCCAGCACAGCTTACTTCCAGCCCTTAGGAAACTGTCCCATATGGAGAAAGACTGAAAGCCAGCTGTAATGAGGTGGTCTCTTCTCCCAGGTAACAAGTGACAGGACCCAAAGGAAATGGACTCAACTTTTGCCAGAGGAGGTTTGGATTAGATACTAGGGGAAAATTTCTTCCTGGAAAGGGTGGCCAGGCTTTGGGAAGCCCTGGGAAGTGGTGGAATCACCAGCCTTGGAAGTGTTCAAAAGGCATGTGGATGTGGCACGTGGGGACATGGTTTAGTGGTTGGAACCTGTTTGGGAAAATTATTGGACTCGATGACCATAGAGGTCTTTTCCAACCTCAGTGATTCCATGATTCTGTGATTCTAAGGACAGATTCTTCTCTTCTGTGAGAGAGTGGAGGGGGCAGACTGAAGGACCTGGCTGAAGTCTGCTTGTCTGGAGTGCTTGACCCTCGCCTCCTCCACCATGGAAGGAGCCACAGCCATCTCCAGGACATGCATGTGCCAAGGGTGCCAGGAACTCTCCAGACACTGGCAGAGCTGAGCCAAGCCAGACTAGGGCTGGCCAGAACTATGGCAGCAGCTGGGTTTGGTGCAGCAACTGTTCAGAGTAAAAGTTTCCACCTTTGGAATTTGTAGTATTTCATTGTACTGTAAAGGAGGATTTGAACAGAAAAAAAGCGCTCAAGCAGCTTGTCTTCTTTTAGGTGTAAGTCCCTCTGCTGACAAGAACAAAATCAGAACACATGACAGAATTAGCAGGATTTTGAAACGTCCTGATAAAACTGGACCACCAGATTTAGCAGCAAAAATAAATTAGGCAAAAGACTGGGAGTCCAGTGCTAAAAACTGAAGTTTGAAGCCTTGGGTACTAAAAGATTCAGCAGATTCCTTGTGCAATAGCTTTCAGATCAACTTGCTCTGCACTGTTTCATAATAGTGTATTAACTGCTCCTATTTATTGTCACAATAAAACATTTGAGATAATTTAAAAGCAAACTGAAATCTTTTACAGCCAAGTAAAATTATGTGCAGCTATGCTCCTGCAAGGAGCAGGGAATTGGAACTGATGATCCTTCTGGGTTCCTTCCAATTCAACATATTCTATGATTGTATGATTCTTCTGCCCTCCATCACAGGCTGGAGGAGACTGCCTCGGGGGAAGTATTTTTATCTGGATCCTGTGAAGGGAAGGACAGATATGAAGAAGGAGGACAGGACTACTCTTTTAAAAAGACAATTCCTTTCATATAAAGCCATTGAGAAAAGCAGATACCACTGGCAATATACATTGTTTGCAACTAGGTTTCAGGTTGCAACCAATAGTTCCAGGCATGAAATGCAATATGATCCTTTCATTGTCATTCTATCATGTCTGATATGACATAGGACAGATCTGTAACTCTCCAGATATTTTCATCATTCCTTGCAATATACCATGCTATTAGGATTAACTAAATTATTTTGTGACTCTTTTTCATACTGCAGCAGATACTGGAGTGAAATCTCTTACTCTGGTAATTCTGTAGCAATATCTTACCCATTTTCTTTCCAGTCAGCTTCTACTTGGTAGTCAAAGCATCATATACAGCAATAAAATTACTCTTGCTTGTGTAATAAGCCTAAACTGGGAAAGGATGGAAATGTAAAGATGGTGAGGAAGAAGAAGGAGAAGGAGAAGGAGAAGGAGAAGGAGAAGGAGAAGGAGAAGGAGAAGGAGAAGGAGAAGGAGAAGGAGAAGGAGAAGGAGAAGGAGAAGGAGAAGGAGAAGGAGAACTTAAATGAAATAGTCTCTGTGACAACTCATCCTTTAAAATAAGAGGAAAAAGCACAACATCCTTTTACAAGCTGCCAGTGGGTAACATCCTTGAATTGATGTGCAAAAAGGGAGCCCCAGGCTCAAGAGCAGACTCAAAATCTTCAGCCTAGGTGACAAAAATTATTATCTTTGAAAGGGAGATGCACAGGCAAAATATTTCAGAGTTGCTTAGTTTTAAGGGTAATAAACAATCGCAGGTGGTCATGCAGTTTACCTTGCCAATAAATGATCTGTAGATCTTTAACTTGATCTAAGTTTTATGCTCTGTTGTTCTCAAACTCTACCTGATAAGTAACCAAAAGGCACAGTTCCTCACAGGCGTGAATGGATTTCCTGTGTGACTGCTTGAAAGCTGCTGCCACCCACCCACAGCAGTTCAAGCAGGGATACATAATGACTTTGGAGATGTCCAATAAACTTTGGAGTCTAAATTTCTTCCCATGAGATTGTAAACTTCTCTAGATTGGAGAGAAGTTCCAACTTGTGCCAACAACTATCACTGCAAGGGAGAAATAAAACAGTACTGAGCTGGTGCTGGAACTCTGTCCCAGACTATTGGGAACACAACAGAGGTAGAATGTCACACACAGTGACTTCCACATGCATCCCATTCTGGAGTGGTTTTATGGTGTCAAGGGGTTTCCTTCAGCAATCTGACATGCCTAGAAACTTTCAGTTTATGTTTATTGTGGAAGTAGCAGTATCCCTAGACACTGAGAAAAATTAAAGGGAACAAGCTAGAACAGCGTGTCTGATTCATCCAGAACTGAGCTGACACTGATGCCCACATAGCCTCTTTCTCCTTTTTATCTCCCAGAAAGAGGCACAATCTTTCAATCTTTATGTTTGTCTATACTGGTAGTTTGCCTAATATTTACTTCAGTCTATATATAAATATTTAACTGAAGTAATATCAGCTGCAGCAGAAGCATGCTTTGTTATTTTGTTCTTCTTTCTGACACCAGGGAGGGAGATGTGCTGTCTTTAATATTTCACTATATACAGTCAGAAGATCACCAAAATACTGCTTTAATCTTTGAACACACCTTACCTTTGTAATAACTTTGGGGGGAAATACAGGTAAGGAGCATAGGGGTAGAAATGCTTCTGTGGATAGCACCAAATTGTCTGATCTCATGATCAGAGGGCTTGAGTGCTTCTTCTATGAAGACAAGCTGAGAGAATTTGGGTTGTTCAGCCTGGAGAAGAAAAGATTCGGGGAGACCTTACTGTAGCCTTTAAGTACCTCAAGGCGGCTTCTTATTAATAGGGATAAATCCTTAGCAGGGCCATTTGTGATAGGACAAGGGATAATGGTTTTAAACCAAAAGAGGGTTGGTTTAGACTAGACATAAGGTAGAATTTTTTACAGCAAAGGTTTTGAAAAACTGGCATAGGCTGCCCAGAGAGGTGTTTCATCCCTGGAAACATTCAAGGTCAGGTTGGATGGGGTTCTGAGCAGCCTGGTCTGTTTAGGGATGTCCTTGCTCATTGTGGGTGGGTTGGACAAGATGAGTTTTAAAGGTTGCTTCCAACCCAAACCATCCTATAATGGTCAGCATCTCCACAAATTTCTAAGCCAGTGAAGTGCTATTGCTTGGGATCTGTCTCACCACAAGTGTCTCTCCTCCAGCGGGCAGCACAACACGTTGACAGTCGTAGATGCTTCTCACCATCCTCATTAAACAATGAACAGTGCTCTTTAATCGAGTTCATCAAGGTTTTCTTTTCCAGTGCTGCAATATACAATGAGGTGCTTATATATTGCTGCACTACACCCAACCCCTGACTGCTGCCTTTGCACAGCAGTCTGCCACAGCACCCACCTCAGTGGAGACTGGCTCATTCTGCTTTGGTCACCTTTCTTGTTACTACCCCCGGAGGTGTTTGGGCCAGAGAGCTTTGACTGTGCAGCAGTAAGAGATGTTCTCCAGCGGAGGAATCTTCAGCCACAAGGGGGAAGCAGCATCCAGTGTCACAAGCACCAACGGCAGCAGCTGAGGTTTTGTTCTGATTGCGGCAAGTTCAGAGGTGAGCTATCTCAGACATATAAACCTGTTATGAACACAAGAGTGAAGAGGCACTTTTTCAGCAGCTGGACAGCCTGGGTGATCTCAGCACAGGGCTGTTGGGGTGCATGACTGTGAACAGCTGCCACCACTGTTCCCACAATCCACCAGATCTCTTCAAACTCTTCCACACACAGACTCCTTATTTCCAGAAGCACGTTTACTTTCAGTTTACTTCCTTTTACTTTCAGTTTTGTTGCAGCAATCACTCCGCTGTTTTGCTGTGAAGTGGCCATTGCCTCATTGCTGAGCTACGCTGACTTTCAGTGAGTTACTTCTTAGCAGGTCCATCTGATGTCTCAGATATGCAGCAACCAGGGAAAGCTGCTGGACCAGGCAGTAAATTAATGACCAATAAATGTGAGCCTTGGCCTACACACCAGTAAAGCCTTCATATCCAGCTGCACCACAGCTGCAACTACAAACTTGCCTTTCATCCTTTTTTCACAGCAATAACTCAAATTCCTTTGATTTCACCACAGTAACTGAACCATTGACCACTGTTTCTGCCTTGTATCCTGCACAAAGGAACACTCAGTTTTCCCATCCTCACACAAAAGTGCTCAAACCCACGCTTTAAAGAGCCAGGGGATGGTGAAGGATTGTGTCAAATACAAATAGATTGAGGATCTTTTATTACTGAACAAGGATTTCCAGTGTCTGAACACTGTCCTAGAGCAGCTGCACGGCAGTTCTTCACAGAGAGCAGGAAGATGAGGGAAAAGCAGCTGACGTGCAGGATGAGACATCTGAAGGATTCTGGAGGAAGGCAGAATATCCTACACAACATTCTGTTGAAGGAATGTCCCCAGTCTTTCAGACAGATGGTCACCTTTAACCCTACATCTTTAGTTAATGCTCTGCACTTACCTGTGTTCTTTCCTATGAAAAAAACTTTATAACATATTCTTTTCCCTGCACCTAGACCAAAACTTTTTACTGACAATTTAAAAAATGTACAATTCATAAAACCTAAAATGGTGTGATTGGTTTGGAAAGTCTGAAAAAAGTAGCTAATTCCATTTCTCCCACCCACCTTGCCCAAGTTACAAAGCAGTGCAGAATTATGTAAAGGATTTTATTAATTGTTATTGTTTAACAGCTGAGTGACAATTTTACAATAAAAATAAGTTAATTAAATACTTTGAAAACAAATTATTCTTGCATTCTACATATGGATATGGGCAGTTGCAAACAATTAACTAATTCAGAACAAGTGCTGGGCAAGATAAAACTTACATTAGAATTTTCAGTATAACAACCTGCAAAGGGTGAACATTTCAAAAATACATTGCATATCCACAAACATGAGTTTTGGTAGAAACTAATGGGACCAGTGCTTCTAAATCAGTTATACACTTTTAAAAAGCCTTCTGTAATAACCCTTCTGTTTTGATACAATGATCTTCAAAGAGTCCATAAACAATAGCTCAATTAGCTGTACAAATAAACAACACCTCTAAAAAAGACAAAGTGACTACCAAACCTTTACTACATTGTATCCAACCCTGAACATTCAAGTGTATAAGGCTTCAATGTACATATTCATACTGAAAAAATAGTATTTTACCCTTGATTACATTTTCTTTAAACATTTTGAGTGATATGAGTGACAAACTATGAAAAAATGAAAAAGCATAAAATCTTTGACCTTTTAATGCTAACTTGGACAAATTCAAGGCAGGAATCTCAAATACACTGGCACTGATTCACTGTCTGCTCTCAGTCAGCTGAGTGGCTTAGCTGCCTGCAGGAATGTGTGAAGTGTGCCACAGCTGGATGGCCACTTTCCACATCCTGAAGGAATTACACATGGGCTGTTATTCAAATTACAGGTTTGAATAACTACACACAAGTTATTCAAACTAATTTGTTCTCCTGGGCAATTAGACTGTGTGTCTATGTCCAGCTGCAGCAGCTTGGCTCAGGGTGTCACACACGAGTAGCAACTCAATTGTGCTCTCATCTCCCAGCCTGCATATGCTTGGCACCCAGATAAACTGTGGCCCTTCTGTGATCTTTTTTTCTCCAAGTTTGTCTACTAAAACTTCATTTAAAAAATCTGTATGAAAAAAGGATTAATAAGTCAACACAACAGTGTAATTAGTACTACCAAAGTGAGCAACATGTCAACTGAAAAACCAAACAGCTGGGAAACATCTATTCTGCTCAGGAATTTTGTTCCATGTTAGATATTTCTGCTTAGTAACTGGATTAAGTTGTGCACATTATTTCAAAGGATTTATCTGCTGTCTTCTGTGCTCAGACTAAAATGAAACTAGGAGAAAATAGTAAGAGAAAAACCCCAGATCTGCAGGAAGATGGGCATTCACTTAGCTTGGATTGCTTCCATGGTTCTACATGATTGCCTTGAGCAAACGCATTTGTCAAGTCTAGCCCTCAGTAAATAATAAACTGCTAATTAATGAACTGACAACCTACCAGCACGAATCGAAGTCAGGTAACAGAGAAGACTAGATGTTATAAATGAAAGGGTAAACACTGCCCCTTTGAGGTCTAAGGCTGGATTAGAAAGGGGGAAGAAAAATTTTTATTAAATACATGGCACATTTGAAAAAAAGGTGGTTCCCACTGCTGAAAGGACTCGAAGTATACTCAAAGTTCTAAGAAATTGAAATGCACTGGGTTTTTAAAAGTTGTTTATTGTTGGATTTTTTAATCTGGATCTGTTTATTTTCCTGTATTATTTCACTGTACTTATTTTTTATTTTTACCAAATCTATCTTATTTTACTAGCTAAATTAAAAAGCCCCCTTTCTTAAGAGTTTGCAAAGCCTGTATATCTGTAGGCTTTCATGTTTGCGTATGTAAAGTGGTGAACCACAAGCACAAAATTTCAGAGCTGCAGAAAAGAGTATGTACATCAGTTCTGGGAGAAGGGAGACAGGTGCAGAGGGAGTAGTGGCTACCAGTGCAGGCTGCGTTTAGGTTCCCATCTGCAAATAACCAGCAGGACCTGCCCAAGGTGCAGAGCCAGGTGCAGTGGCGAGTAGGTTCCTGCAAGCAAGCCAGGAGGCAGCCAGTGCCCTGAGAGGCAGAGCAGCAGCATGGGGACATCCATAATGGTGGCACACTGTTGGGTTACAACTAAAACCTTGACTGAGGGAAAACCAAGTATTCTTAAGGCATCTCCAATACAGGAAACTGTAACTTCCAATTTATACACTCCCTAGAATCTGAGAATGGATCCCAAGTGCTAATGAGACATCAGTCTCTTTCTTTCTGTGTTATTTGAATTAGCATCTTTTGGATGTTTAATTCATAAAGCACTATTTGTATATTAAGCTGGAAGACAATGCAGGACTCACTAA
>VZTT01067900.1:7014-19514 GCA_013400855.1 Buphagus erythrorhynchus
ACTTGAGTACCAAATGCTCTTTGAGAAATAGAATAAGATGATGCATTAGAAAGTTAAAAGTGACGAATTTGGGTGATTTTTTTTTCTTACCAAAGAAGCAAATAAAACAAAAAAAGCTTGTCCTGCCAGAAATAATGTTAAATAATCTTAAAAGCAAGTACTAACAGAAAGGCAACATTATACAGGTTACTGACATGTTTTTATTGCTTGTTATTCTCTTGAAAAATCAATGAGGCTTTGAACCTGATGAGGGCTTTTGAATTGCAACCTCATTCAGTCCATTTCCTCCCTTAGAACAACGAGTTCCATAAATATGAAGAAAAAGAAAAATGTTTATGTAACTGAATATTTGAAAGTTAGTCACTTGATATTTTTCTCTCAGATATTTTGTTAGGTGTTAAAGTAAATAAATAAGATTCAGTAGAACTGATAGTGCATCTTCTGCAGTCATGTCTCTTTTTGAAGCCAGCAAAACAAATCACCATCCCCCACTCTCATGAGGTAAAATGTCAAATATAATGGACTTCTTGAAGTTTCTGTTTAGCATTATAGCTTTTTGGTGAGATACAGGACAGCTTCATTTGTGCAACAGCAACTGGATTTGATTTTGTCTTTCTAAAAATGATGCAGACATTTGCAAATGTCTACTTAAAAACATTAAAACTTGCTAAGGACTTGTAATTTTGCAAAGATCCTTGAAATTAGGATGGTGGCTTTGTCAGTTTATATACTTATTTTGCCATTAAAATATTACACTTTAGACAACAAAAGCGAGAAGCGTTATAGCAGTAGATTCAGAGTAAACTCATTCCTCCTTCCATAAAAATACCCCAAAACAAAACCAAAATGGATAACTTCATACATGGAACTAGAAAATTAAGACCAGAACAAAGTAATGAGTGCTTTTGTTGTGACTATAATAATTATTCCTTTGCTTTTTCTACTTTGGGGCATAATCCAATGTTTAAAAATCTGATCTCCAATTTGAGAGACCACAGTCTTGATACAACTGTAACAGTATCCATCTAAATTATAGGAAGAAATAGATCCAGTAGGTAATTTTGGTTTTACTGAAATTGACCAAACAGTTGTTATCATATTAAACAAGGTCACTATTTTACCCATACTGTAAAATTCCTCTTTTAAAATACAAGGCTGTACTCTTCCGGAAAAAGTATAGGCATGTGTTAGTAGCACTTTTCAAATGGAAAATAAGTAATTCTGTCTTCTTTTCTTTTTTTCTTTTTTTTTTTTTTATTTTTCTGAATACAGTGGAGAGATAGTTTTGCACTGAGCAAATATTTGTGGAGTAATCATCCAGTTATAATGCTGATAGCTTTTAGTAATAGAAAAATGGGAGAATGACTTGTGACGGTGTATTTACTTTTTCATTTTCTTCTTTTAACAAGGAAAAGAATGAAAGGTATCTTCTTCTCTTCCCTAACATTTTGCTTATGTTGTCTGCCAGCCCAAGAATGAGTGGGTTTATCTATCAGGTAAAGTAATACATTTACATATGTGTAAAAATATGTTGGGGGTTGTGTTCTTTCCAAATGATATTTCATAGGAAACTTGGAAGGGGTATTAAGCTTTTGCATTTATAAAGAGAAAAGGTAATATCTGCAATAAGAAGTGGTCATCTGTCTTATAAAATTCTGGCCTAGAAACCCCGGGGTCTGATTTCCTTTGTGGCTGTGACAAAGGAGAGCTGTCTCACCAAGGAGGCATTGTTTTTTTACCTTGTTAGTAGTTAGCTGATGAGAAGAAATATTGGTAGCTTTTTAGATCTATGTGGGAAACCAGTGTTGCTGATAGGTTTGTTAGTGCTCTTTGACAGCTGTTTGAGACTTAACAAAATTGCACAGCCCCCTTAAGCTTTTGTTAGTGTGAATCAGGCTGTTACCATCAATTTGTTTAGATGCATCCACATTAGTGTTTTATCTTGGAATCCATGGCACACTTTAAAAATCCATCTTTTAGTTTTTTCTCTTTAATGAGCGTTGAGTCACAGAGTGGGAGTTGTTTTGGGGCAGATAGAGTAGATTCCCTCTGGCTGAATTGGAAAGTGTGCTCCAAATGTATGCTTGATATACTCTAACTATGGGAAAATATCAAGTATATGGACTGATACTCAGTCTCTGGCCCCAGCCTCGGGCTCCCCAGTGTAGCACCACCTGAAATGCATACAATGTGGCCTTAGAGACCTTAGCAGCAGGTGCTTCACTTCACAAATCCTCTGCTCACAGCCAGTAGACAGTCTTTGAGCTCTCTCCCAGGTTTCCTAGCTGAGTGCTTGTGGCTGTTGCCCCACATGCCTGTTCCAGAGGTGGAACAACTGCTGTAGGGCAGCAGTGCCATTTGTCTTGGCTCCCCTGTAGCTCTAGGCTGTGTTTCACAGAAGCACTTACATCTTGGGTATGTAGTTTCACAGACTCCTGAGAGAGGCAAATGTGCAATCCATGACTTCCAAAGTCTTGTAAATGTTCAAGTAATGCCGTGTGAGCTTCGGGCATCACAGTACAATAACAAAAGACAGGGAAAAACTGCAACAAACCTCTAAAAGAAGACAGATTTCACCTACTAGAAATACTTCTGTAAAACAGACACTTGAACAGTTCATTCCTTTCTCCTGAGCAGTGATTTGACTGCTTCAAAGGGATACTGAAGGTTGGTCATTTGGTGTTCCTACGTCATCAATCACAATCAGTCACAAGATGTGACTTTTTTTTTGTAATTAAGAGCAATTAAATTCCAAAATTTGTGTTTGGATTTGTACCTTACCTGCCACAATTGTAGATGGATTTGTCTGAAATGCTGCTGCATTAGGTGGTTCAAGTGGACAGTCAAGTTTGTTAACTTTGTGCCACTTCTAATTATCCCAATGTTGATGAAAAATATACTAGAAAAGGGAGGTTAGTTCTGTGCTCCAAGTGGCACAGTCAGAATTTTTGGTGAGGGAAGATTCTTCTGTACTGATTAAAAAGGCAGCTGACTGGAAATTTACTATGTTAACAACCAACATGAAATTAAACAGTCCATCAAGCTTTATTTTTCCTCTCCTATCACTTGTATTTCTTCTTCCCACCCACTTTATCCCCTAGGTGCAGAGCATTGTTCAATAAATCAGAGAAAATGGCTTATTTATTTGTCTTCAGCTTCTACTCAGAATGGCCACAGCCCTCTCTTAGTGTTCACTATCCAACCATCTCTTGAAAGCAAAATTCTTGATTTCCTCACAACCTCATATGTGATAGACCCAGTACTGAGAATTTCTCAGATTTTAGAGAGTACATCTTCACAGCAAGGTGAAATGATTTCATCACTGTTTGTGTCTGAGACAGTTGCTCAGAGCCCATGTGTAGAGTGCATAATGTGGGCCTCCTGGACATTTTTTCTGAGGTTCACATCTCAGAGCTGGAATGGATGTGGGCAGAAAATGATGCAGTTCCCTCAGTCATTCTCAGGGAAATTATGCCACTGGAGGCATCATCCAACAGAACACCTTCCCTGCATTTCTGAATAGCCCAGTTGTTGTCAGGCTTCAGATTTTCTGGTTGATAGTGCTGATATCTACCACGTGAGCTAATGGGAAGAACTTCTAGCAGTGGTAAGCTGAAGTCACAAGGAGCAAGGACCTTAAGAAGGCTACACAATTGTTTGTTAAAAGAAGGGAAATATAAATGATCCACAAGTTCACTTCAGTTTTCTGTTTTGCTGACTTTGTACTTTTTTTTTGCCATGTGGTTCAGGTGATCTCTGTCACCAGTGTACCCCTATATTGCCTCCCCATCTGTGTCAGCAGTTCTTGCACATTTCTCTTGTTGTAGTTGTATGCTGTGTTATTCATGAACCAGCAAACATGGGGAAAAAAGGAAAAAGAGTAAATTTTAGCTGCATTGTGTGGTGTACATGGCCACCGTATTTCCTTCAGTGGGGGAAGCTGCCACAAGAGAACTTCTCCTTTCTCTTTGGTATCTTGAGCTTGAGCATGCTCTGTGCCAATTTACTATGGACCTCACAGAATATCAAAGGATTTTTCATTTTCAAGCTTCTAAGAAACCTTTGTCCATTCTGCTGTCTTTAGGAAAGAGGAAAACATAAAGTTGTTTTCTATTCTTTTTGCTCTGTTGGAGCCAAAATTCCACGGTACATAGTATTTGTGCTTTTGCCAGTATTTGCTGAATAGTGTTTCTGTGCAGGAGAATACAGGATCTGTCTTAGAGAACTTTTATTGACATCTCATTTTTGGTAAAGCCTTTCATCCCAAAAATACTCAATTTTATTTATTCTGTGTTTCCAAAGGGTCAAAAAGTTATCCTAAACTGGCTTTTTTTTTTTTTTTTCCTTCTTGACATGGTTTAAAGTGTGATGTTCTGCAAAATTAGTATGCTCTTGTGAATAAAATTTACAAATTTGAAGGTATTCACTCCTTTTTTTTTTTTTTTTTCCCTTAAAGTATTTCCATGAGGGAATTTAGTAGTAGCATTATTAGAGAAATAAATCTTCAGTAAATAATTGATGCATTTATTTAGTGAAATACTGCTTTATAAACGTGCTTGTTCTGCAGACTTTATTCTGGGAGCTAATCAGTTTGCAAACAAATGTGCTTAAAGAAGAGTCACTATTGCCTCCAGTCATGTAATATGGATGGTCCTGAAGGTCTCAATTTCAAGAACTTGAGACTGAGGAATGATCACTGTTGTATTTGTATGGATTTTGTAGCCTGAATAGGTATCTGCTAGACTTACTGATGTCACAGATGTCATTTGCAGAAGTTGGACATATGAAAAACTCCCACTGCGAGATGTTTGTATGGATTTTTAGATGTTTTTAATCCCATCGGGGTATATGTGCCATTTTACTATGAACGTCTTTATTCAGACCTCAAGTTAGTATTTTCTTTAATTGTTAATGTTTTTATGTGTTTTATATTTAATGTTACCATCTTTTTTTTTTAAGGGAAAACTGCCTATGACAGGAATGACTATTACAAAGCTAGAAGACAGTGAAAACCATAAAAATGCATTTGAAATATCAGGTATTGCCCATTAGTATTTTTATTTACTAGTTATTCCAGGATATACTGTTTCAAACATCAAATGCTCATTCTGATCAGAGGAAAAATCTTTTTCATTGTGGGGCTGACCAAGCACTGGCACAGGGTGCCTGGAGAAATGGCTGCCCTTGGAGGTACTGGAAGGCTCCCTGGCCATGATCCCAGGCAACCAGCTCCGGGTGTCTGTGCTTGTGCAGTGGGGAGTGTGACCTACAGAGGTCCCTTATAGCCTCAGCCATCCTGTGATTATACAAACTTTGTAACAGAGCTACCCAGAGACTGCTTTTTACTGCTTCTCTTAAGCAGTTAAGGAGCTCTTTGCATGGGATTCATCCTGGAATTTCTGTATCTTAATGAATAGAGGCAGTAGCCTTGGAGAAGATCTTTTGTGATGAAGTAGTTCAAAGTACACTATTCACTGAAAGAATAGGAATTCGAGAAGCTCTGGAAAAGCTTTGAGCAAGAGTTTTCTTCTAGAAGTTTTCCACCTCTTTCCTGAGAAAATGAGATGCTCCTTTAGCATCTCTAATGTTAATGATTGCATTATGCTTGTATTTGGTAATTTCCATCTGTTTAGTCATTCATTTCATCATTTATGTCCTGAGATGATTTAAAGGACAGTGCAGCGTCCCCACACTGGAGTTTCACATCTTCATTCATTTCCTGGATCAGTTCTACCTCCAAGCAGGTTGCATTTAAATAAATTAATTTTAAGTGTCTCAAGTATGGTATCAGTGCCGTGAGTCACAGGGAAGAAATTGTTTATGTTGAAAAAAAAGTTTTTTTGCAATAATAGCTATGAAGCTGACCTCA
This sequence comes from Buphagus erythrorhynchus, assembly GCA_013400855.1. NCBI lineage: Eukaryota > Metazoa > Chordata > Aves > Passeriformes > Sturnidae > Buphagus > Buphagus erythrorhynchus. The sequence continues at coordinate 12,884 of VZTT01067900.1, forward strand.
AGGGGAATGTGATGGGTTAAATGGTGTTAAGTGCAGAAATGAGAGTTATCTTTGAGGTTACATTCCCAAGTGACTTTTGCCTTAGCTTTAATTTTATGCCTTCTTCTGAGAGAAGATTGATGAACTCTTATTTTATAACTTTACCTGTGTTGTAGTGTACAGACTCAAGAATGACATTTTAGGCTATATGTTGGCTTTACTGGGGAGGATGGAGAAGCATAAGGCTGGTAGATGAGCCTATCTCCCACTCTTGTCATTTAAGGTTGGGCTTAGTTACTAGAGCTAGGGGGAAAAAAGTAGAACTCCTGTGCTAGGCTAAGAATAAATACATGAAGGCGATGTGTGCTACAACCTGGAAAAGTGGGATGCTGTTGTACTGAAAATATGATTTAATTTTCTGCTTAGTATTGAGAGGGCATAATGTTTTAGGAAATGAGTGTCTTTTTTAATGATGACAGATTGACTAAACTGTTCTTTTTTCCTTTCCTATGTCTTTCTGGTATCTATCACCTAGGAAATATGATTGAAAGGATATTAGTGTCTTGTAACAACCAACAAGATTTGCATGAATGGGTGGATCACCTGCAGAAGCAAACCAAAGTCACAACTGTTGGGAATCCCACCATAAAGCCTCACTCTGTGCCGTCTCACACGGTAAGAAAGAGCTTCTGTACTGAAGTGAATGAGCAGAATTAGGTTGTCTGGCAAATATAACACCATGGAAAGCCTTTTTTTTTTTTTTTAGCCATTAGTAACAAGAACTGAATTTTGTCACTGTAGTTTAATAGGTAAAAAGATAATTTTTTTTTAATTGTGTGAATGAAGAATAAAATGCTCTAAAACTCAGTGTAACAATTTAATGGGGTGAAAGAAAGTTCATTATCATTACTTTTTCTGTTTTGACCAAGTGCACACGCCACCCTCTTTTAAGTATACTTAGAACAGTAGGTTGTAATTGGTGATGTACTTGACAGGCTGTGGAGAAACAGTAATTTCTTTTGGGTTCTACATTTGAATTTTTGGATATGAATGGTTCTAAATTTAGATCCACCCTTAGTGGTGAGAGAAGTGGGAGCAGGACTGCTTGTAGCTGTTCTTTCCTTAGTTTGTGCTCTGTCTGTGGTAGACAATAAAAAAATTTTAAGCTCCTTTTTTCTGAAAAATAATTTAGTGGGAAATTTTTCGAAGACCAGCTGTAATAAATGGAAATGCTATAGCAAGTGGGATTATTTCACCAGTCCTTGATGGCACTGTCTCCATTATGATAATATGCTTTCTTTCCTTTCTCACCATGTTTGACAGCTTCCTTCCCACCCAGTGACTCCCTCCAGCAAGCATTCAGACAGCAAGCCAATACCACTGACTCCTGCCTACCACACTCTCCCTCATCCATCACATCATGGGACTCCTCACACCACGATAAACTGGGGGCCACTGGAACCTCCGAAAACGCCCAAGCCCTGGAGCCTGAGCTGCCTGCGGCCCGCGCCGCCGCTGCGGCCTTCAGCTGCTCTCTGCTACAAAGAGGTGAGATGCAGCAGGCAAGGAAAGAGACAGTGTGGCAGGCCTTCAATAAGAAGTTGTAAATGTTTTTGTGGTGTCTGTGTGTGTGTGTGACTTTGCTTTAATTTTATAAATCTCCTGAACAACGGGAACAAGTGAGAGTTGATCTGCGGTGTAAGATTTATATTGAGACTTAGCTGCTATAAGAGGTTCTTCTGTTTGGCTGTACTATTTGCTTAACTTGTAATTAAACTTAAAATCCTTTTATATTTTCATGTGTAGACCACTAAGTTCTCCAATGTGTTAAAATTTCAATCATCTTTATAGTGTTTAGCATACAATAACATTCAAAACCTATCTTGATTGTCTTTGGTAGGTCCTGCTCAGTCGTCTTTTTACTTTCTTGTTCTGTATTTTCAGAAGATGTATTGTATCCTTAAGGTAAAGGGTAGACCAGCATATTCCTTTTGTTCCTGAAACTTAGTATTGTTCCTGTAAATTATTGTGACCACATTTTAAGCAGAAATGCTGTTGGGTTTGTTGTTAATTTGTTTGTAGTTTTTTTTTTTTTTCTTGTAGACCTCTTAAAACAAACCTAAACTTTTACAGATTTTGGCTTTGAAGAGTATAGTACCAGCCAAGCTTCCTTGTTAGGTGCTTTTTTACTTGCTTCCCAATAGACAAGTGAAATGAGTTCTCTTCAACTGTTCAGGAAAAGGAACTGTTAATGTATTCCTGCCTCTTCCTTCACTATAGCTCCCAAACATGCTGAATGCCTTTGCAGCAGGTTTTATGTATATTTCTGTTAATAGAACAGATAAAATACTTGGCTGTGTGTATAGTTGGAGGAAGGGTAGAGAGAAAATCAGCCAATTCAGGCAAACTGAACATGGCAAAAAATATTAGTAAACTTAATATTGGTGCTGTTAAAAGGTTGTTAGTTGGTAATGCCTGTATGCATCTTAGAAGTTAAGTTCTTGAAATACTGTCTAGAAGCTCTGCTTTTTTTATTTTTCCTATACAGGATCTCAGTAAAAGCCCTAAAACCATGAAAAAGCTGCTTCCCAAACGCAAGCCAGAGCGGAAGCCATCGGATGAAGAGTTTGCACTGAGAAAAAGTAAGAGAGACTTGAACAAATATCTGCATAATGCAAAGGGTGGAATTAACATCAGTTAAAATTCTGTAAGAGTTAGATGTAGAGTGTAAGCAAGTTCCTGTCTCATGTCAGGGGAGAGGGGTAGGTATCTCCAGAGAATGGTTTGTTATATTCATCTTATGCTATGATGGCATTAGTTGCTTTGTAGAGCTTTACTGATTGCTGCAGTGGATGTCGACTTGTGAAGTGCCTATTTCTGTTTGTTACAGAAGGAAGGGAGGTTAACTGGAGAGCCATGTGAAGTTCAGTTAGGTAAACCTGTCTTTCAGTACTGTAAAGTACAGTATGAAGATACTGAACCACTCTTGCAGAATACTTTGTAGCTATATTCTTAAGTTGGTCTTGGTAGGAGCTTCTGTTGTCCTAGGTGTTGGAAAGCTGGTTATTGCTTCAGATTTGAAGACAAATTGCTTCCACCATCACTCCTCTGAGGATCCAACAGTCTTCTCTTATCTCCTGTAAATAAAGTAACTTGCACATGTCTATATGTAAATAAATTGCAGATATTTAGGCTGCCTGAAGTCTGGAGAAAAATGCTGATGTAAGAGAGACTGAGTAATATACAGAGAGAGGTCAAAATCTGGATGTTGGGATAATTTGAGGTGGAGGGAACATTAATGTTATCAAGCAAACACAGTATTCACTTAGTTGTCAGTGTTGCTGTAGTTCTTCCTCAGAAATTTGTGTGAATTAATAATCTGATTACTTGTATCAATAAAAGACAGGGTGTTTTATTGGACAGATTTTTGCTGTAGCTTCTGCTTCCCTGTGTCTGTCCTTTGCTTATGGGCTTTTTAAGATGGAGTCTGTGCCATGAAGTGTGTTAATGTGGCAGTTGTCTCTCACAGGCTTATATAGAGTTGGAGGGAAAAAGCTTTTCCTCAGGGTGTTCTTGGTTTGTCTGAAGTGTTAGTCCTTCTGAATGTTCTGTGAATTTCATGTGGCAAAGGTTAAGGTAGTGAGTAGAATGATTCTCTGTTCATGCTGATGGATGTTGTAGCTCAGGATGTTTTATCCTTACAGGAAGGCATCTGTTTTGGAAAAATGAAAGTACTGTAATAGTGTCATTTGAGATGTTGAAGAATAGAGATTCAGTGGTTGTAATGATGATGATGAAGCTGTCAACTTGCAGGTTTAGCAATTGTTAAAGAACACAGTGGAAGGAGTTAAGGGTTCTTACTTGGGGGAAGGAAGGGGTCTGTAGCTTATAAATACATTGTTCTACTGATTTGATAACTTTTATAGAAAGGTATTTCTTGGTAGCTTTTAGTCAAAGAGTGTTTCTTACAAATTCTTGGTATTCATCTTCCCCAGTTAGTAATTAAAGCTTCTGTTAGTGTTCCTTCAACTTTCTCAACTTTTTTGTGGAGCTACAGAAGTTTCCCACTTCCATTGAACTGAAAGCATATTGAGAGAGGGGTCTGGGTTTTGTTACTTCCCTTCTCAGGAATCCAGAGGATTTATGGGCTATGTTTAGAGAACTGCTATGTCAAATTAGCATTTCAACAGACAAAACAACTGAGATGTTTCAACTGAATGCCCTCAAAATGCTATTTCAGAAGTGTAGTATTTGTCCTGTTACTGTAATAATATGGTGCTGCATTCAGACTATGAAATCCAATTATTTTTCCTGCCTTGAAAGAGGGATAACGGGATAACCCATACTTTGGAGTTCCTGAATCTCTTTAACTGTAGGAAAATTACATTGGGTCAAGATAATTTCTGCAGTAGCTAGCTTGTCCCACCAAATGTTTGGAAAGTTCTTTGTTCTGCTGATAATAAATCACAAAACCCAACAGGATGCATTGGCTGGCAGAGAATACAACTGCATTTTGATATTGAAGGCTGCTCAGATTCATGTAGCAGGAAATCTTCAAACCCAGTTATTTAATGGAGGAAAAGTGGAAAAATGCTCTAAAAATACAAGTTGTCTTGCCTTGCACATAGACTTCTGGGGTCATCTAAACTAATAATGGTAGAGGCACCTCTAGATTTCTGATTGGAATTTCACTCTATTGCAAGTGAACAACTTGACAGTATTTTTACTCAGTCACCCAGTGAGATTTGCTGTGGAGCTTTACCTTTTGGAAAATGTTGCCATGTTAAGCTTGAATAGTTAAATTTGTTCAGTATTGCTGTTTCTATGTTGAAGTCTGAGTAGTTTAGAGTAGTCACTTTTCACAGGTATATGTAGTGGTGTCTTTCCTTCTGCATGCTGGACTGAAATAATGCTGTTAATTCTGAGTTTTATTTTCAATGGTGTGCTGTTGAAAGGGGTAAATCTGATTTTTTTATATATATATACATATATATATGCACAAATGCAAAAAGTTTTCAAGATGTTTTCTATGAATTAGTATTCTTTTTCTTGATTTCTTTGATTAAATAATGGAATAGTATGCATATTGAATTGTATATTTATATAATAACTTGAGTATATAGGGGTTTTTCAGTAAAAGGATTGCTTTAGAGTGAGTCGTCATACTTCAAAACACATTCTGTACAATATCAGATGCTCAGAAAATTTATTGAATGTGTGGGTGGTTACTCTGAATTGAATTTTTTCTAAGCATTTCAAAATAGTATTTGTCTTTTTAAACTGTTACTTTTGTTCATTGAAGTTTGATTTTTAAAATGGTATGATTAAAAGAATTTTAGAGGGTTGATTAAGCTGAACTTTGGACTCAATTGAACTGTACTGATTTACAAAGACTTTTCTATATTACAAAACATGCCCATGTTTAAAATTCTATTTTTCCCATTGATTCTAGGTACAGCTGCTTTAGAAGAAGATGCTCAAATTCTTAAAGTAATTGAAGCGTATTGCACTAGTGCCAAAACACGTCAAACACTAAATTCAAGTAAGTTAGAAAGTACTGCAATGGGTAGAAATGGCTAACTAAAATAAGATAGTTTACAAAAGAGAGTGCTATATATTCTCAGGGCTTTGCAAATAGCAAGTTGGATCTTCAAATAAGAATAACCTGTTTCTGGTTTAGCATCAATGCCACATGTTTATGTATTGGATGCCAAGGACCATGGTTAGAGACTATCATTTTTTCAGTATTTTGAAAAAATCCAAAACAACAAAAACCCAAATGTGACTACTTGTCAGGGTTTAAAATTGTACTAAAGCTTCACCAATGAATAAGAGGTGTCTGAACTGAATATAACAGCTAATCATTATGCTTTTGGATAAATTTCAAGAAGCTGGTAAGTAGGAGGAATGAAGAAGTCGTCGTAATTTTGCAGGACTGTATTTTTGTTGTGTTCTGTTCAACAAAGACTTTTTCCATGGAAAAGTAACCTAGACCTATAAAAATTTCTTTAATTTTATTGCCACTAGTTGTTTTTAGTCTTAATTACAAATTTTAATCCCATCTCATAATTTCAGGAGAAATTGTTCTCAGATGTGTGTTGCTTAAAGCCATTTTTAGTTTCTCAGATCAATACCTAGCATATTGAAAACCTGTAACGTGCCTCTGGGGTCCTACTTCATTTAATCCAAATCAAGGTTGCCATGTGGAGTTCCTCTGTATTGTAAGTAAAACATTGCTCAAAGCAGGGGAGTCCAGCAGCATGTGTTCCATTTACACAAGGAAGGAGAAAATGCTGTTGCGTTTGTTCCTTTTTGCACTGTTGAATACAAATTTAATTTGGAGATCCTTGGAACACAGTATAATGATCTTGAAGTACTTGGCTGGTTTTGCTGCAACTAGAAGACTGGACATCATAACTTCTTGTCCTCTAAAGCTATTTAAATTTTGCAATATTAATCACTCTTACTGCTTCCTACAGTGCTCTAGGCCTCTTTTGCTTTCAAGCAAGAGCACTTCATGCTGACAGTTGAAGTCTTAAAATGTAATTGCAGACTTAGTTCTTGAGTTTTCCTAATACATGTTCATTTGCTATTACCACCTTGGAAAAAACACAGCTACTTTGTATTCCTGTGTAACTTACAGTGGGAATAT
>VZTT01067900.1:23903-62404 GCA_013400855.1 Buphagus erythrorhynchus
ATTAATTATTGTAGCATTAAAGTCATTAAATATTATCATAGTTAATATCTTTCATATTGTGTATTCTCATATTAACATCACAGCACATTTAAAACCATTCTACGTCTTCAATGTTACAGACTGTAAACTATTGTGAACTGATTAGGAGTATTAATGCAAAATGCTTGAAACAAACAAAAAGGCAAATGTGGAAATGGTGGTATTCAGTCCAAAGGTTCAGTGTTTCTATTTTTGTGGAACTTTAGTCATGGTAATAACAGTACCTTATGTTTATGCAATTCTGTAAATTGTATGTGTACAGTAACAAATACACTGGAAGGATGGAGAACCTGAATTGGAAGGTAGGTTCAAGCCATTGTCAGGCCCTCTTCTCATGGCTTATGCAGTGTTTCCATATAAATTAGTACTTACCATAAACTGAAGCCAGCTAATATTGACTGCGTGTTTTGCGTAATCTTGCCAAAACACAGTAATGTGTATATAGTGACGTAAAACATAGAAAGAATAATATATATTGTGCACTTCATTTGTGAACGGGAGAAGCCATCTTTAGTAGGTGACTGCCTTTGGAAAATGCAAAATGGATGTATATCTGAATGTTTCATTGTACTGTACAGTATGCATATTGTTTGTGGTTGCATATATCAATTAAGTGTTTTGTTTTCTATGAAAAGGACATCTGTTATGTACAGTTGAAATAAATTTTGCATTTGCTAGACTGTGACTTTAATATTTAATTATTACACAGGGGAAAAGGACAGCAGAACTTGTAACTTAAGACATCCTCTTCTCCCTATGCCTCCTTTCTCTTCTTTCCTTCTTCCCAGAGGAATCAAATGCTGATGTGAAAGACCTTTTTTGACATAAGTGTGTAATCTTTGTTTAATGTAGTTGACATCTACAGGAAATTCGATGTAATGTGAAGTATGTATTCTTCTATATCCTCTTTTTTGTAAAAATAATTACAGATACATTGCCATCTATAGCTTGTTCTGTTGCCTTCCTCTTCTGTTAAATTGATTTTATTTTCTTCTNTTTTTGTTTGGTTTTTAAATTGGTATATGCTCAGTAAAAGCATGGGCTGAATTATTGGAACTATCTAAAACCTACTTCTGCAGGTCCTATTGCCAGAGAGAAATTTTATGAATATAGTAAGGGTATATATAACCTTATGTGTTTTCATTATTTAATATTACAGTATTTTTCTTTTCAAAGCAAGAGTTATCTTTAGTGTTTCTACTTAAAAGATGCTTACATATGAGTGAATTTAAACAAATCAATAAGCTAATATACATGCTAAAATGTTTACATCAGAATAAATTTAATAATCACCTCTCTCTATTAGAAGGTCGTAACTTTATTTTGTTATGATTGTAGCAACTCTAGTCCTGCAGCTATCTGCTTGGAAGTTCTTGTATTGGTTAGCAAAATGCAGGCAGTTTAGTGGAGTAGCTCTTTCCAAATGTTGTCTTAGGAAGCTCCCATGTCTTCAGATGATGTATCTGTTTTTTCAAACTATTCGTTCTGTTCTTACATGACTGACACTTATATATGAAGTTATATTTTGGTCCATTTTAATTGCTTCCATTTTACTCATCCAAGCATATTGTTGTAAACTGCCTGAATTGGTCACATCTGAGTCATGTGAGGTTTTATTCCTGTTTGTGTATCTCTATTAGTTTAAAAAAAAAAGAAAACAACTTCATGCCTAAACTTTTTTTATTATTCCCAAGAATTTGCAAACAATGGTGTATCTTAAACAGTGAACTAAAGTTTAGCTGATATTTGGGTTCTGATTTCTGTTTTCTTTATAAAGAAAACATAGTATAGTATGTTTATAGTATGTTATAGTAAAGGATACCCTTTTGGCTTTGGCAGATCTGTAGCACGGATTTTTCCAGTTTTTAAATCTCAAACATGCAGAGTCTGGGTCATTCTTTTTTCTTGCCATCTCTCCTTCATCTCCTTCCCAGTAAATTCAGTGTCAGCTCAAAAGCTGAAGGAATCCACAGCATTCCTCTCCTGAATTTCTNCAGTGATGTTTAGACACACTTGTTGTGTACACATGTGTTTTTCATTGGCAAGTCACACTTCTTTCATTGAAACTCAAGTAAATTTAGTTTCTGAGAGCTTCTTAGCTTGCAAAGTTGGTGAAAAACAGAATTGTATATTTACAAGTACTGTTTAAAATTTTTGACCTTTATCCCTGCCTTGTTCCTTTCCTTACCTCTCCTAATCCCAGTAAAGGTATGAAGAAGTGAAGAAAGCAGCAATACTTAAAAGCTGTGCAACAGTCTTAGCTCATGGCCTCAGATAATGCTGTGCACTACTTGAAATTGCCACCATCCCCACACATCTGACTTCCATACCTCAAATTAGGACACTCGTAGTCTTCTATGACTATGAGCCTTCTCCTCCCATTCACCAGCTCGAGGAGGCTGTTCTTGGTTGACTGGGGAGAGTTGTCTTTTAACTGATGCCCTGAAATTAGCTACTTTAAGCAGATGATGTGAATACCCACCTCCATTTTACTCTTGGCTTAAATGGTTCCTGGGCAGACAGGTCTTTGAACATAGGCAGAGTTTTAATATCCAGTTAAAGTGGGAAGGTTTCTGAATTTCATCCCCCTTTTCTTACTTCCCTCCTGCAAAACTTCTGAGCTCCCTTATATTTGTCTGCTAAGTGATTCAAAACAAAGGACCAGACTGTTTACCAGTGCAGCTCTTTCTGAAACCTGACTTCTGTCAGGAACCAGGATGGTGCCATATAAAAATAGCATGTTGCTCAGAGAAATTGTGGGTGCCCCATCCCTGGAAGTGTTCAATCCAATCAGGATTTTGTTTGGATGAAGCTTTGAGCAACCTGGTCTAGGGAAAGGTGCCTCTGCCCATGGTAGGGGGGTTGATTCTTTGCCAACCATTTTGTAAGGTGTCATGCTCCTTTTGGGAGAGAGTGAATAAAAGGCTGAGGTTGTGAGTTACGATTGCAAACAGACATCAGTGAGAACCTCTGTGACATTCAGTCTCTTATAGGATCTTCCTGGTTTGGTGTTCAGACCATACTCCAGGGCGAGGAGTGACACTCTACCTGTTTTAGGCAGATATAAAGTGAACTTTTGTTATGAAGTCTCTCAACCATATCAATACCCAAACAGATTTCAGCTTTCCTTATTTCTAGAAATGCTCAGAACTGCTTGCTTGTTTTTGACTGATTGATTTAGCTGGAAAGGGGATCAGACACTGAAAACCAAAAGCCAGGGGCTGCTCCTCATGGGCATATTCTTGTATTTCAGGTGTTCTACCACATTATGTAGGGGGTATTGCCAAGGCCTGTAGCCCTGGTCTGAATGTCAGGTGGCCTATGTTGTTACTGGCTTTACTCTGGAGGCTAAATTTGCTAAACCTATAATTTAGGGAATGGTTTTATCAAAAAGTATTGTAATTCTTTATTCTCCACTTAGGGCTGAGAGGTATTGATATTGAAGAGATACCTGTATTCTTTTTTCATGGAATTTAATTCATGAAAACTTAGTTGAATCTTGATTGTACTGGTCAGTTGTTTGCCTTAATTATTCAACAGACTTCTAAACAGCAGAGTCATTCTTCCAAGACCCTGGATTTAAGAGTTCCCTGTTGAGAAGTTATGGCAACTTACTTGGCCTTAATATTTGTTTCCTAATCTTCAAGTAATTGTTTGGATTTGTCAAATATACTTTCTCGTCCCCTCTACCTACTTCCCTCAATACCTACCCCCTACAAAAAAACCTCAAAACTAAATGAAACCCTGTTTTGTGTAGCTTGGGGTACGGGGTGTCCATTTTAAAAAACAAACAAACAAACCCAAACTAAACCAAAAAACAACAGCAACAAATCCCCACATGAAAAGCCTCAGCAAACTAACTGAAAAGTACTTGTGATAATGCTTTCTTCACAGTGAATTAGGCAGTTGTTTGAGGTCAATTTAAATATAGTCATTTGGCCTTTTTGACTTTGAGCAGTGTCTTGTAATAAAATTCAGTGTGAAACTTGGATGCTTAGGATTGAGGAATAGCAGATATGGCAAACTAAAGTAAGTTGATTCTTCTACCCTATTTCATGAAAATGTGGAGTATGTCTCAAAGGTGTTTAAGATCATTTGAGCTGTATGAACATCCTGGACTGTCCTTTCAGTGTTAATTCAGTGGGAAGTGCCCACTGTACTGTAACACAACCCTCTCTTCATGTCCTAAAGCTGTAGCTTTTGCAAAAGGAAGTGGTTACACAGAAGGTAGGCATAAAGAACTTGATAAAGGCACAAGGTGGAATTTAGGGGATATTGCTGAGTGCCAGTGATGACTCTGCTTGAAGTTACTTCCAGATGTGTAATTGCAAAAAAAAAAAAAAAACCTTAAAAATTAAAAAAAAAAAAAAAAAGCTGCTAGCATAAATGGAAAAGTAGGATTTTGAAATAGCTTCCTTTTGCCTTTAGGACTTGACACCTCATGTCTAATGTTACTGTGCACATACTCATTCGATGACCAGATCCTTTGTGGCAGGATAGATGTGCTGTGTGTTTGTACCTTTGATACTCAGCAAGTGCTTAGGAAAAAAAAATCTGCAATAAAGAAAAACCCTTCAAAGCTCACAAAACCCAAACCACAATCAAGGAGAAAGTGTGGGGGGTTTTGCATAAGTCCAAACCATAAGAGCAGGAAGAGTTCTGATGTACAAGTAAGAGTTTGTATGACCAAGGGTATTGGAGCAGTGAAGGCAAGAGTGAAACTTGTGTTCCACAGTAGTTACTGTCCTGTGGTACAGGAAGGTCAGTGTTCACAGCAGCAGTTTTCCACTGTGTGTGCAGCATGAGGTCTCCTTGGCTGTGTAATGTTGAAGTGCTTTGTGTGTCTCTGCAGTGTTGTGTGCTGTGCTCTGCTGTACATTCATCAGGATATGCTGCTGTAGACATCTGCACCATGTACATGTGTGTGTATAAGTGAACAGCTGGGACATTTGTTGTCAAGCTGTCTCCTCCATGCTATTTGTGCTTTGCAAGGACTTGTGTTACCCTGCCTAGCAGGCAGTTGGATGCAGCTCTATACAAAGGGAAAGATAACATGTGCTCCATTTGGGTGGAGGGAGTCATGGGTGAGAAATATCTGGCGGTTCTCTCCCCTTGGTCAGTGTCTCCTTTGGCCTGTGCTGGGCTGAGGTGTGCTCCACATCAGTACAGAGACCCAAAATGCAGTGATCTGGTAGCAGCTGCTGCCAACTAATTCCTAATACAGCATTTAATTCAGTTCTGTGTTAGCTGCAAGGCTGATGAAGCAGAGCAGTAAGCAATTAACTGAAATAAACATGAGAGCTTTTTACAGTTAGAGATTGACAGCACAAACAGGGAAGTGTCCTTGAGCTCCCTACAGAATTTGGATGTGTTTGTTTTATAGGTTGTTCCTCCTGGAAAATAAGTGGAAGTGTATTAACCCTTAAAAGATTTCTTCACTCCGTAAGAAGAACTTACAGCTTTCAAGGACAAGATTATTTCTCAAATCTGCTGTTCTCTTTATTCTATATAATTTTGACAATCAGATACTGATACGTTAGATCTTTGCTGTAAGCTTAAGGAAGCTCTTTTCTTCATTAAAGATCTTTGTCATTGCTAAAATAGTTTAAATAGCTAAGCATGTGGAGCTAAGATAGGTCCTTACAAGCTTACTGTTCAGAACTCAAGACTGCAGCTGTTTGGGAAATTAGTATTTTGTAATGAGTGTGATTTATTCAAAATTTTTATTTATTTGTTTATATTATATATTTTACCATGAACCATAAAAGAAAAGTGATGTTAGCACAAAGCAGCTGTTCAGTAACTAATTTCTCTGGACAGGCATGTGCTCTGTAGTACGAAGTTATCAGTTTGAACTGTATGAGACTTGAGAAATACCAGGTTAATGAAAGTTCACTACAATGAATTGGTGGGCAGGTGTACTTTGTTTTTTAAAACGGATGTCTTAGTTAAAAAAATGTGAGAACTTCAATGCTTTATCTATTTATTCAATGCAGTGTTTGAATTCTGAACGTATGCTTAGACACCAATTTATTTACAGACCTTCTTAAAAAAAAAAACAACCTTGTAATATGTTGCTGCCTAATTGAATAACGTTTATAGAATACCTACTTATGGGTGGATTCACATTTCTAAGTTGTAGCTTTTTTAGTCAGAACTACGTTTTTATAATCTATATGATATATTTTGATGTTATAAATTGTAATGTGTGGAAAAAGTTCTGAAGATGTTGGAATGTTTTGAGTTTTTATCATCAAACCATGAAGTGCTTTTAAAACATCTGTTAAATACAAAGAGTGTGTGTCACTTGGTAGGAATGTATTACAGGACTAAAAGACTACCTGTAAGAATATTTGCGTGTATATGTGTGCACACACAAAGTTTGGTGCTTACAGTGTTTTGGGGGAAAGGGATTTTACTTTTTTCTTTAATTGCTGCTTCATTTGATACCACTACTCTGCTCCTTACTGGCAGAGTAATGGGTTTAGAGCAGAATTTTATCTTGGATTTGTATCAGTGTTAGATCAGAATCTGTCCTTGATGCTTAAATTGCTGTTACTTAAATACAGCTATGTCCTTCTCAGTCTGCTGTGGGGAATTTGCACAGCTTTTACTGTTGGTTGAATAGTGCATTTTTCCTTGAACAATGTAACATTCCCGTCAGTGACTTCGGAGTTATGTCACCAGTGGGATAGGAGTGTCAGACAACCTTTTGTTGTTGTAAGGCTGTGGTTTCAAAAGTGAAAAATGTCAGTAACTCCTGTGTAGAGGGAAGGGGGAAATGGTCATGGGGGTGTATCATGCAGTGAATGAATGAATAATCTTTAAAATGCTCCAGTGGTATTTGTGAGTTGCTCATTTTGTAATTTATTTTTACAACAGGTTCCCGTAAAGAATCAGCTCCTCAAGTCCTGCTTCCAGAAGAAGAAAAAATTATTGTAGAAGAAACTAAAAGTAATGGTCAGACTGTTATAGAAGAGAAGTAAGAAAATGTTTAATGAATGATCAATTAAAGTAGTAAACTTTGCACTCTTTGCACTCTTCTTTGTCTCCCATTATAGTAGGGTGTGTATGGTATATTTGTAGTTGGAACAGAGCTGTTTGGACTATGCTGCCAGTCCTCTGAGTGCAGTTGGCCTTCATTTAAATGTCTAGTTTCTTTGTATATGCTGTGCACCCTATTCCACCTGTGCCAAGAAGCAATGTGCTTCATATACAAATAATTTTTCCAAGTGCTATCAGATTTCAGTATTAAATCGATGTCATCCTGCTAGTTAGTGTGTGGAGTTGTTCTACTTTTTTGGTAAAGTGTATGTTGGAAATGAAACTACAGTTCTGCTGTAGAAAGCTGTAATACAGAAACCAGTAGAGGCCCGTAAGTGCTTGAGAAGTGTTTCTTATCACAGAAGCTGGTAACAAGCCCTTGCCTTACTGAATGTAAATCAGGATTAGAGACAGGGTTTTTTTTCACACAGGTTTGAAATAAGCTATTAAGTGTGGGGTGGTGTTTATTTAATTGCATTTCATTAAACACTTTTGTCTAATAATAGCTTTAGATGTGTATTTCTGAAAAGTGTTGTTACAGATGACCTTCTTTTTTTCATTTTAGAAGCCTTGTTGACACGGTATATGCATTAAAGGATGAAGTACAGGAGTTAAGACAGGTTGGTAACTTGCTACATTTATAGCAACATGGAGAAAGAGAAGATGGAAGGCTTGTTATAAAACTAAACATAGCTTGCAAGTTCGCTTTGACAGTCATGAACTTGAATTTTGGACTAGATTTACTTCTAAAAGTCAAGTATCATTTGCCAAAAAGCACTCCCTTATTGTCATCAGTCTTGTGAGAATAGCATTGAGGATTGCTTCTCTGAAGTGAATTACTAAGCTGGTTTTGGATGTTGCAGTTTCTGAAATGGTGGAAGTGTTGAGCAAATTCAGTTGTGCTGTATCACCACAAAGTAAACTTACAGAGACTGAGAAATCGTAGTTGCTCAAGAATGCTAAAAAAGCCCTAAATAGAACCAGATATTTATAGTTCTAAAATGATACAATCTTAAAGTAACCTGAAGACCTCTTATGGATCCATTCTTAAAACTGCTCATTTCCAGAGACAAGAGTCCTTTTCAGTGCCTATCACATGACTTTTTTTAAATGAGGACTTCACGGTAGCTCTGAGTGCTTTTTTATCACTTGTTCTAAATATCCACCATGAATAAATAAAAATATAATCTTATCAGGACATAGCTTGTTTTAACCATATTAATGGTGCTGCATGTAGTCTTTGCTTAATGTATAGGTGAAAATAAGCATTGGATTTTCCTCATTATGCAAGGTGTGAATTTGCTTACCAGTCTGACTCTGGAAGTTGGATAAAATTTCTTGTGTTAATGTGAAAAGGATTTGTAGTCAAATGTCTTCAGGTCTGGGGCTATAAATGTGATTTTTTTGTTATCTGTAAGCATGCCTAGAATTTCTAAGGATGTCGTGCATATTCCTTGAAATAGGACAGTTGATGTGTTGCATACTTAAATTCTGCTACGTTCAGCATATAAAGAATGAGTATCCCAGGTTAGATCTGAATTTGGCAGTCTTTTAAAAAATACAATTTATGTAATAAAAGCAGCAATAATAGCCCAGTAATACTCCTGTGGCCTCCTGCTTTTGTACAAAGAATAAATGTGCAGCCTTACTGAGGCTCTTCACAGCTCCGTGACCGTTAAACAAAAAGTCACCTTGTCCTGAGCTTCATGCAACAGCTCTCTTTTCTGGTGCCTTTCCAAATAGATGTTATGCAGAATCTTACATCTCCAAGCCAAGATATTAAAGCCTGATTTCATTTTCTTACATATCAGGAATTCAGGAATCTCATCTTAAAAGCATTTATTGGTCTGTTGCTGTGATGCTGCCAACCAGAGAAGTGGCAGGAATAATCTCTGAGCTGGCAAGGGCTTTTTGGATAAAGGCTCTCTGGGAGTACATAGTGTCCTGGTTGATGTAGACACCAGACTGCAAAGTGGGATCCTTCCTGCAGCAGCTTCCATCAGTTATTCATAGCTGTTGTTCCACAGGCAATACACTTGAACTGGTCCTGAACTGGCAGACTTAATAACTTAAATCTGTTCCTACATAAAATAATGAACTTTCCGAGTTTCTCAACAGACTTGAGGAGGGAATGGAGTTAGAGGTGACAGACTGTGGGTGTGTGTATAGACTAGGGAACAAGAAGCTGCAAAGCAGTGCCACAGAAAGGGACCTGGTGGGTCCTGGTCAATGGCAAGTTGAACATGAGCCAGCAGAGCCCTGGCAGCCAGGAGGGCCAACCCTGTCCTGGGGGCATCAGGCACAGCATGGCCAGTGGGCAAGGGAGGGATTGTCCTGCTCTGCTCTGAGCTGGGGCAGCCTCACCTCCAGTGCTGGGGGCAGTTCTGGGTGCTGCAATATAAAAAAAGATATTGAACTATTAGAGAGTGTCCAAAGGAGGGCAACAAGAATGGTGAAAGGCCTTGAGGGAAAGCTGGCTGAGGTGACCTGGTTTGTTCAGCCTGGAGAAGAGGAGGCTGAGGGGAGACCCCATTGTGGTCTACAACTTTCTTGTGAGGGAAAGAGGAGGAGCAGGTACGAATCTCTTTTGGTGACTAGTGACAGGACTTGAGGAAACAGCATGAAGCTGAGTCAGGGAAGGTTTAGGTTGGGTATTAGGAAAAGGTTTTTCAACCAGGGGGTAGTTGGGGCACTGGAACAGACTCCCCAGGGAGCCCAGCACCCTAGGTTACAGCACCAAGCCTGTCTGAATTCACAAAGCATTTGGACAATGCTCTCAAGCACATGGTGTGATTATTGGGGTGTCCTGTGCAAGGGAAGGAAATGGACTTAATGATCTTGATGAGTCCCTCCCAACTCAACTCATATTCTATGATTTTATGATGCCATCGTATTCCTAAATTGTCTGTAAATGACAGCTAATGGGAGTCCAGTTGGACCCTTGGATTGAAGGCCTGTGTTTGTTAAACACCATTAGACTTACCTTGGGGCCTCATTTCAATGTTATTTTACCTTCTGGTTGGTTCTCTACTGTTCCAGCATCACCTTGACCTGAACAGGATTAAATAGTGTAAGCATTCCTGTGGATTGGTCCCTGTCATCCTTATGGTCCTGTTGTTCATTTATTTCGATATTTCTTGATGGCACTAAATAGTGAGAACTCACTTGTTAATACACATGTGGAGAAATGGTGTTCCTTGAAATTCAGACTTCTTACACTGCTGGTAGTCATCAGTCTAGTTTAAAATTTAGTCACAAAACACTTTTCAGAGAATGTAATGGTTTTCAGAATACTCCTTTCAACTATTTACATTCCTAATCAAGCAAGTTAATTTGCATTAAATTTTAAGAAGCTTTTTGGAGATTGAAACCAGTTAAAATCACAGGAGGTTCTTACAGGGGATATTTAGTCTGCTTACTGCTCCATTTCCCTTCTCCATTAGCAACAAATACATTCTCTTCCTCATTGATCAGATTTAAGCAGAAGAATTCAAGATTAGTGACCATCTGTTACTAGCACTTGCTGTGTAAAGGCCCCCTAAGTACAAATGGGAAGTAGCTCAGTTTCCATTTGGTAGCTTTGGTTGCCCTGTGTGAAATAACTGTGTGTAACTTGTGAAGATTTAATAGAAGCTTTGCTTTTGAACAGCTAATACCGGTTTTACTGGGAAGAGCCTTCAGAGTTTGTAACTGACAGTGTATGTGTAGTCAGATCTGTTAAAAGCCCCCCAAACAAACCAGTAATATCTCTGTCTCTGTTAAACAGGATAACAAAAAGATGAAGAAATCATTAGAAGAGGAACAAAGAGCTCGCAAGGACTTGGAGAAGCTTGTTAGAAAAGTTTTAAAGAATATGAATGATCCATCTTGGGATGAAACCAACTTATAACCACTTCTTTTTTCCCCCCCTTCTTTCTATTGAAAGACCAGTTGTAAAACTGAGCTGGGAAGCCTTCTGACATTAGTCAGTGTTGCATCAAGAGCACTATAAAACAGGATTTAACTGGATCTAGTGATTTCTTGCTCTGAACATACCGAAAGAGTCAAGCCATTTACTGAAGCAATCTGTACTTTAAGCATGGAGACTGTGGATCCTGAACTCTACTAAACTTAATTTGTTTGCATCCAAATTACCTCATTTTGCAGAAAGTGCAGCACCTGACTAAAAGTCCATGTTTTTCAGTGGCTTTTTAATTAAATATGTATTTTTCATGTAAATAGCTGTAATTTAGACTGCATATATGATTGATGTATCAGGGCTGATATGCTGGGGTTTTTTTTCTTGTGTTATTATAATGGTCACAAGTGTTAGAAATTATGGCAGTACTGTCTTACCTAAGAAAGGTCAGAGTTCTTTATGGATAATTTTGAATTAGTTCCAAATTACTCACTCACCACACATGCAAATTTAAACCCTTATTTTTCCTATTTACCACTCTATTTAAATCCTTTACTGTTACCTGTTACTTTAAACAGTTTACAGTTCCTTAAGAACAGTATTAAAACACAGGAAATTGTTTATTGACAGTAGAAACCATTTTTAACAAATCTAATGCCCACAATTTACATTCACATACACTTATTTGGCAGACTAATCTATTGTGCTTTGGCCACCAAAAGACTGATGTACTTGCCTGCTTTTTATGATTGTGATTTTTAGGTGTTTATGTACTACATTTTCTATTGTTGTGCTTAAACATACAACTGGCTAATAACAGATCATATAGTTCGTTAAAGGAAAAATCAATCTAATCCAGAATTTTGTGAATAAATTGTTTCTATTTATATTTTATGGTCACAGCAATTAAATTTTAGCTAACCTTTGTGCATAAGTCACATGGGCTAGGCTGAACTTCATTCAGAGCTTTTTCTATACCACTATATAAGACTCTGTTTGGAGTTCCCATACTGTGGAAGCAGTCATTCCTTTCCCACCCTATTTTCTTTGCATGTTGCTGATTTCTGTCCTACTAGGATTTAAATGGAAAGAAATGTGGAAGTAAGATTTTTTTTTTTAATCGTACTGTAATTCATAATTTGCACTGCTGACAGATTTTTAAATACATAAAGGAACATTAATTCCCTAGTCTGGTAGGTGCAATCACTGCAGTTTCTTGTATTTAAGATGGGAGATGATACATCACTGCAGACGGTGAGCTTCAGATGGAGCACTTAAAATACTAATCCCATTAAAGCTCATTGTTTTCATGGATTTCATCAAACTTGGGATTCAAACTCCAACAGTGCAGCTTTCTGAGGGGTTTGTATTCAGTTGAGTCAGAAGTGCAGGTATAGCACAGACTTGAGTCACACCTTTTGTCATTCTGATTTTCTACTGCCCTTTAACTCCTGCTAAATGTAATGCTCAGACCTAAGCAAATGTTTGTACAACTTTAGTGAGTTGGAGCCAGGATGATTTGGGTTGTAAGAATTGTCATGCATTTGGAATCTAATGAAAAATCTACTTTTAAAGGTACCCAATTTTTATCAGTCAAGAACAGCTTTTTAAAAATAGGAAATTCTGTCAATGATTACATACTTGAGAAACAATTCTGTGGGAATGGATGCTTCATAACCTGAGTAGACAAGTTGTCTCTTTTAGAAAGCTGAATATATTTGTAAGTGTCTTGTGTCCCTGCAATTTAAAAATGTTTTCCTTTAATTCTAAAGGAGGAAAAAATTAAAAACATCTACATTACCAGAGTTATATATATTCACAGATCTTTAAATTTGTTAATTCTTGATATGAAAATCTTTCTGTGATATTTGCAGTTGCACAAAATTGTGGACTGACATTGTATTTATCATCGTATTTAGAAAATATCCTTGCTAAAAACTAAGTGGTACTAACTCCTGCAAATGCATACTATCATGGCCAAATTTAGTCTTGGGAAAGCCAATATAATTAGAATTTTGCTAACATTTTCACTTTCTGACATGCGGGGTATTTTCAGTGATTTTTAATTTTCAATTGAGCACATGTGAAAGGACATTCCAGAGGAAGTATAAAAGGAAAACATTAACCTTAGCAGTATTTAGCAAGTTTTAACTCAGGAACAACTTCCATCATAACAATTTGTTTTACATTATATTGCAAAGAGTGGTGTTGCTATGTAAATCTGCTGACTCTTATAATTTCTGACAGTACCCCTCCATTGACATCTAATGAACATGCCTTAAACACTGGGATGAAGCAGTTTTTAAATATGACCAGGACTTAGAGACTGATTTTATTCAAGGTGGATTGTGAGGACTAATTTTTGCACAAACACACAAAAAGGAGGCAAAAAGGAAAACTGACCTAATGTTGTAGATAGCTTTTGTCTCTACTGCAGAGAGCAGCTTCTGACTTTTGGGAACCAAGAAGTATCTGAACTTGTTTTCATTGACAGTTTGTTACAGTGTATATAGATTGTAAATGTCACCGTGGACCTTCTGAATTGTTGGAAACTTTATAGAAGCATGGATAAATGGGGCACTGATTATTTAACCTATTAAAGGGTTGTTTGTTTGCTCTCATCATTTAGGGATGAGGAGACGAAGCCATTTCTTATCCTATAGATGTGAAGCACTTTCAGTTCTGAACTGTCCAAAATGTAGCATAACATTTCTCTGTACTTACTGATGTATGAGTGTTTGTCTCACCATGTCATGACATCCTAAAGATTGAATAACTGACTGCTTTTGTATAAACCTTTTTAATGCAAATCATTTAGGGAATTTAGAGTATCTGTTTACAGTGTCTGTGGAGAATTCTAGTTTAGATGTCACAATAATATCCTGGTATCCACTACTAAAGCATTTATGCTACATTGTAATTAAACCATGATTTTTTTCCCCTACCCTATGAAGTGTTACATTTCATCTAATATGTGGGCTATGAGATAAAGAAGGGAAATTACTTTTGTTTTTTTGGCCTTTCATATAAATAACCACCTCTCCAATTTAGTAGCTGCTATACTATCTTGAAAGAGCTTTTTCATGGTCTTTTATAATAGTAAATTGATGCCTGGGGAAAAAAAAAAGAAAAACAAAGCAAGGGTTGTTTAGAGGGGTGAGAAGGAGGATCTTAACTGTCTTACATTGAGAAAGGCTCACTTTCTTTGGCAACCTGACCTACTCAGGTAATGTAAGAAATGGAGGAGATCAACGACAAAAAACAGTGAAAGGAAAGAAAGCAAGAAACACTAGAAACTGCATCAGTTGAGTAAAATATGTCTATATGGATGATTTACCCAAATAGACAGAAATTTGTGATGTGTGTGTCATAGAGAGTTTTTGTGCTTGGTGCTGCCTGAAATAGAGCAGAGAGATGATTTTTATGGCTGCAGAATCATCAGTATGGCTTTATGACAGATGATGGGATGGATTAAGGAAAGTGCAGGGAGCCATTTGTTTGAAAAGATGGTTTCAGTCTTTGGACAAGGCATTTGAAAGGATTAGTAACATCTTGGGTGTGTGAAATGATATATTTATTCCAGCTTAGTTCAGCAAGGAGATATAATTAGAACAGAGGACTTCAATTGTACCAGTTTATAATTATTCTCAGAAGTCTCACTTTCCAACTTTTCTCTGGGTTCATCACTGTAAAGAAGGGTATTTTACACAGTTTGAAATGGTCATTTCCTTGTCACCTGAAGCGTTTTGGGGATTTTTCTTTTTAAATGTTTTTTATTGTGGTGGGTTGACCATTGCTGGCTGCCAGACCCTCACGCAGCCGCTCTCTTACTCCTCTCCCTCAGCAGTAGACAGAGGAAGAAATAAGATGGAAAAGCTTGTGCATTGAGATAAAAACTACTGATTTCTTATCAGTAACAAACAGAAAAACTAAGCCACCTTTCCCTTACCCCACTTCTTAGGCTGAACTTGACTCTTCCATTTCTGTTGCTGTCTTCCCCTCTCCCCCCACCAACCAGTGCAGGAGTGTGGGAATGGGGGTTTTGGTCTGTCTATAACAATTCCTCTTTCCTGCTCCCCATTCATGCTTTTCCCTGCTCCAATGCTGGTCTTCTCCATGGCTGGCAGTCCTTCAGGGGTAGATATGCTCCAAGGTGGGTTCATCCTGGGCTACAGTTCCTGCCACTGAGCCTGCCTCACTGAGGGCTCACTATGGACTGCAGATTCCTTCAGTGCATCTGCTGCAGTGTGGAGTCCTCCATGGGCTATAGGGGAAAACCTGCTCCACTGTGGTGTTTTTCACAGGCTGCAAGGGAGTCTTCTCCAGCACCTGTGGCACCTTGTTCCCCTCCTTCTCCAACCCTGGTGTTCACAGGACTTTTTGGTGCACTTTTCCCTCACTGCTGCACTCTAAAGTTGGTGTTTCTCAAGACACTACCATTTTGTTTGAGCAGCTGTGTCCTGCTTGTTCCAGGGATGTCTTAGTTACATTCTGTGGACCTGCTACACCTACCAGGGTCAGGAATTCAGGTGCAGAACTTGCTGTTACCCACTTTCAGTGGACACCTTCATTCGCTGTGATAGGTCATGAGAAGGGAAAAGAGGGAGCATGTACCTCTTGGTTATGGGAGTGAGAGGCCTACAGTAGTCAGGGGTGGTGTGGGTTAATGTGTGTGTGTATCTGTAGATACTCCGTAAGTCCCACAGTACTGATGCTGAAGGGTCCCAGAAAAGAGGAGTTCACACTTTGGAGAAATGCTGAGATGGAATTTGAGATGAATTTGCTCTGCAAGACATGCTTCATCATCTGGAAAAGGGATGGAGGCTTGCCATATTTTACCTTGTGTGCTCAGCACTTGAGTGTTTTCTTTAATACATGAGTCAAATACTGTCTTGGAAGGGGAGCTGAGCCTGGATTTGGAACTAAATTAACCTCCTGAGCTCTCCAATAATTTGAGTGGCTGCCTTAAAGCCACTGTCCAGGCCTAAATCTAATTCTTGTGTCCTTAGGAAAAAATGAAAGCTACAGTTCTGCAAGTTTCTATGAATAGTTACAACTGTGGTACCAATTATGTAGTGCAGGTCTTCACAGTCCAGAATTTGCTCAGGTGCTCTCATTAGTTCCTGCACATTCTCACTGATCTCATTCCCTTTCTCTGTTGAACGTGCATAGGCTCTCCTTTATGCATGGCAGAGCTCTCTTCTGTAGTATTCTTTTCTCCATCCACTGTCTTGAATCCATCCCATCCCCCATTTGTGTGGCTGTGCACACCTGCAGGTGTATTTGCTGGCTTTCCAATAACATGGCAGTGCTAACCAGCCTGGGCAAGGAAGCACATTTTGCTGAATCCAAGACTTAGCACTGTAGCAATCAGTAAGAAGAAAATTAACTCTGTCCCAGTTGAAACCAGGACAAACCTTTTCCTAATGTGTATTCTGCTGTCATATGTAGGCCTGATGAGATTTCCCAAACAATCTATTTTTTTCTTAGTGTGTTGCTAGCCACTTCTTGTCAGTCAAGCAGCCTATGATAGTTGTGTGTTTGCAGTAGACAGAGATGAACAATACAGAAATAGCATGTTTTTGCAATATTTTTCCAGCAGAGGACTGTGTTAGCTTCTGCTATATCAGAAACTAGTCCTTTTCCCTGAATTGTTAATATTTCTACTTTTGTATGCTTTTCTAGCCAAATACATATATATATAGCTTTTGCATATTTTGGAGCAGCTTTTCAAGGTCCAAGAAGTACAGTCTATTTTTATTTGTTCTGTAGTAGAGAGGTAGACAGTCACAATTAAAAGTGCTCATGTAGCATTTGACTGAGCTGTGCCAATGGGCTTTGTGTGGGGTTTTTAGCACTTCGCCATGGCACATGTGACTTATTAGAGCATCTGTACATTCAGCATCACAAGGGCTCTTTCAGCATAATGCAGTGTGGAGGTAACACAGGATCAGGTTTATTGTCAGGCAGAACTAAGCAAGGAATTTGTCTGTGATCACTAAATCATTTAAACCTCTGGCCTTGCTCTACAATAGGCAGAATTTCAGAGGAACTGAGAAAAATGTACTGCTACAACATCTAACACATGCAATCTCCATTCTGAGAATTGAGAAAATGCTGGGATGATGCAGTGCATGCTCCATCCACTGCCCTAGATTTCGTCACTGCTGGGAATTCATGACATAGGACTGTTAACAGTGTTGGGAAGGCCAAAGAGCTATGCATGGAGGGAGCATGGTAACTTCCCTGTGCTTGAAGATAAGCATTTGAAAATAGAGGTTCAAGAAAGTGCCCCTGCCCTGCCATGACCAGATTTTCAGCAGGATTTCTGCCACTGCATCCAGACCTGGCTGCATGTTCTGCTGTCTGTCTCATTTTTTCTTGTCAGGTCCCCACTGAGAGCCTTCTTTACCAGGCTAAACAGTTCCAGCTCCCTCAGCCACTCCTATGATTCATTCTCCAGACCCTTCACCAGCTCCATTGCCCTTCTCTGGACATGTTCCAACACCGCAATGTCTTGTAGTGAGGGCCCAGGACTGAGCACAGGATTTGAGGAGTGGCCTCACCAGTGCTGAGTACAGGGGGACAATCCCTGCCCTGGTCATGCTGGCCATACTATTGCTGGTACAGGCCAGAATGCCGTTTGCCTTCTTGGCCACCTGGGCACTGCTGCTCATGTTCAGCTGCTGTTGACCAGCCCCTCCCTGTCCTTTTCTTCCAGGAACCTTTCCAGCCTTTCTGTCCTGTAGTGCTGCCTGGGGCTGTTGTGACCCAGGTGCAGGACCTGACACGCAGCCTTGTAGAACCTCACACCCTTGGCCTCGACCCATCAAACCAACCTGTCTAGATCTCTCTGCAGAGCCTTCCTGCTCTCCAGCAGATCAATATCCTGCCCAACCTGGTGTTGTCTGCAAACTGATGTGGGTGCACTTGATCCTCTCATTCCGATTGTTGAAGATATTAAACACAACTGGCCCCAGTGCTGAGCCCTGGGAAACACCACTTGTGACCATCCAGCAGCTGGATGTAACTCCATTCATCGCCATTCTCTGGGCCTGGCCATCCAGCCAGTTTTGTACTCCTTGAGCAGTGCACTCATCTGTGCCATGAGCAGCCAGTTTGTCCAGGAAAATGCTGCAGGAGACAGTTTCAAAGGCTTTACTAAAGTCCAGGTAAACAACACCCCCATCAGGGATGTTGGACTAGATGGCCCACTGGTGCTACTTTTAAATCTTGACCTGTCTGTGACTCTGTGAAATGATGGAAAGTATCTCAGTGATGACTTCCACCAGTTCCCCCAGTATGCTCAGGTGAATCCCCTTCAGCACCACAGACTTGTGTGACTAAGTGGTATGGCAGGTCTCCTTGGATTATGGGAGCTTCATTCTGCTCCCCATCTCCCTCTTCCTATTTAGGGTGCTGGTATTTTGGAATCTGTTTAGATGTGACTTTAAAACAATTCAGATGAACTGGGTTCTATTAGGAAGTGAAATAACATTTCAATGTATTTCCCACAAGTGGGAAATATTTTTCCACCATGAATGCTTCACATGAAGATTTCTGTGTTCTGCAAGTCTGTAGATAAAGAGCTCAGATGCATCTGTGTAAGTTGAGAGGCACTGGTGTATGGCAGGAGAAAAAGTAATTTCTACCCTAATCATTATACACGTCTGTAAGGCTGGATTCCCGTGCACAGCGTGGTGTGGTGTGTGCCAGGACGATTCTTCTTGGCAGAGATTTTAAGGGCTAGTTCAACCACCCTGTGGAGACAAGTCATGCTTTGAGCTGTACTCCAAACCAAAAGCATGGTAGAAGTGGGTTTGCAGGCAGGTGGAGTAGGCAGCCTGGTACAAAGGTGCACTATGGGGGAGATGTGACAAAGAGAACAGGGAGCTGTGACATGGGAGCATGACTTGTGACATAAGAAAACCACAGTGAAAATGCCCTTGTCTGATGCTCCTGATGGGGGATGTACTGATGTGCTCCTTCAGGAAGGCAGCATGTCCTGTGTGCTGTGCACACTGTGAAGAACAGAAGTGTGAAAACTCGAGTGGGAAGTGGCAGACAAGTTGTTGCTTGGCATTACTGAAAACCCTGGCTATTGAAAGAGGTAGGAGTGACAGGTTGTCTTTGATGGAAAGCAGGACTGAAAACACTGTGCAACCCACAAGCATTGTCCCAGATGAGGTAGGAATTTTAGAGGGCTTTTGTCCACAGAACATGAGCTCCTCATTCTGCTCTTTTCTGCTAGTGTTCTCTTCTATATTATGCCTCCCATGTCCATGTGCTGACAACTATGATGCTATGTGGAACACCATGTGAGCTCACTGAGCATCAGCCCACATTGTGGGGAAAGAAGAGTGGGATGCAGGTCCTGAGCAGCTGGAAAAGCTTCTACCCCATAACTTCAAGCTACTGACCTTATCTGCACTGCAGACTTCATTTTTTTCTCAACCATATTAGAATCCCTTGTGCCTTTTTTCTCTTTCATTTCCAACTGAACCCATGGCTTTCCAGAAACTCCTCTTCACAGCTTTGCAAGCAAAGTCAGCAGACTGCCATGATGAAGTGCTTTTTGTTAATGTGATTCCTCATGGCTTCCCTTCAGCTTCCAGGCTTGGCCTTTCCCTCTAAGTCACATCATCATTGACAGTAAACTCACTGTCTGTGTTCAGGCAAGATCTCCACAGGGGAGATCTGGAGCTCTGTCTACAGGGAAGCTTTTCCAGTAAGATTAGAAAGCAGAGAAGTAGTTTACTCTGTGTATTCATGCATTGTGCAAGCAGTGACTGTGCACATTGTAATATATTAAACTACTCAGTGAGCTATTATTTGGTTCCTAGGCAAAAACATGCTGCTGTAAGACTGTTCTATGTCTTGCCTTGACTGTGTCTTGCACCATTTGGAAGTGCTCTGTGATCAGCCTTAACAAGGTAGAATCTTTATTGATCTTGATTTAAGGAGAATAATTTACAGTGTTTTTTGGGTCTAATGAGTGTTGGTTTATGGAAAATTAAAGAACTCCTTCCCTTTGTCAAACATGGTTGAAGTCTGAACCTCCATCAGGAGGGTCAGAAATCATTCAGATTTAGAAGGAGTATGGAAGCAGAGGAGTTGGCCATTTTTACCAGATTTTGTGGCTCTTGCAGGTACCTTATGAAAGTGAAATAAGAACTGTGTACAGACTTGTAATGAGTCAAGTAATTACTTATCAGTCTTGAAATAACTGAAAATAACACCATGGTGCTGAGCTACATCAGACTATGAGACACTATGAGACACTGGAGCACCTTGCCCAGAGAAGCTGTGGATACCCCATCCCTGGAAGTATTCAAGGCCAGATTGCATGGGGCTCTGAGCCAACCTGCTCTAGCAGAAAGTATCCCTGTCTATAGCAAGGGCTTGGAACTAGATGATCCCTAGGACCCCTTCTAACCTAAGCCTGTCTGATTTTATGGGGTGCTGGGATGTGGGTGCCTGTGTGGTAGTGGCTGCTGCCCAGCACAGCTGAAGTCTGCCAGCTGCTGGAGGCTGTGCCTGTGGACAGCCATAATGTTATGTGGATGTTGTCAGTTTTGCTAAAATCGTTTTCCTGAAGCCAGTAACACTTTGCTTGTTTAGTTGCCAAGTTCTGTTTTAAGAACAGCTGCCCAACAATTTTGGAATGTTGTTGCTGGACTTCTGTCCCCCTATTCAGAGTGAAGTAATGCCATGGAAATTTGAAGGAAAAAAAATATAAAAAGTTGAGGCATATTGATTGAGGGAAATCCACTGACTTACATAAACTGTCTGCTATTTGAACAAAAGTGACTAGAGCAAAACTAAACTTATAAACTCCACTCTATGAACTTGTCATAGACTTGCACCCTCTTGTCTCTTTGGTGCATTGTCCTTCATGCTCATGGCTCAGGGTCTGTCACTTCCATCAAATTCTTTCTCCCTTTGATGGCTGGCTCTTGACTGCACAGAGTCCATGCATTTTGTGCTGGCTGATGTAGTCCTGGACAAACTCTTTTATCCAGCTCAATGCCTCTGCAAGGGCTGTTCTCCAGGCAGCCCTGATCATAACTCTTTCTGAACCTGCCTCTTTTTCATATCTCCATGAAAGCCCCTGGTCTGAGCCAAACACTCACAACTGGCTGCTTAGATGCTGTCCTGGAGCAATAATTGTAGGGCATTTTTTGGATGTGTTTTACAATTGTTCACAAAATAATATTTTAAATTAATCTGATTAAATGAATATGAAACCAACATGTCTGTCCACATTAAGCTGAGAAGTAAATGAAAAGTTGTGCAAAACAAAAAATAAAACCCCTCCTGCATGACAGTTCTCTTCTTCAGCCCCTGTTTTTTGAGGTACTGTTTTCTGGAAGTGATACATGTATAGGTGAAAACTGCAAAAAGGGAATATTTGAGGGACTGAATCCAGCCATTTGCTGTAGCTGATACTGTTGTGCAGGTAAGTATAGTATTTCCCTCTCCTCTGCCAAATTTGGGATATTAAAACATACCTGTAATACAATGACTGACAATCCTGTGACCTTCCCTTCCTGCCAGGCTTTGGAAATGACTCAAAGTAAGTTATTTCTGAGAATTTGGCTTTGGAATAGTGATAGATGGGACAAGTTGTTGCTTCATAAGTTGTGGTATAGGAAGCAAACTGCTTTGGATGAAAATATTTACTTTTGTTTACATGCCTAAAGTACAAAAAGCAAATGCTGTACTTCCATTATGTGAGGCCCCAGGAGAAGATACAACCTGTCTTCAGGGCAAGAAAAAACCACACTGGATGAGAGAGAATTCTGAAATATAAAAAGTCAATATTATAGGGCTTCACCACAAAATGGTACATATTGTAGATGAACCATGCCACTACTTTAAACTGTGGTAAAGCAATAAACAGGATCCAGAAGTGCAATGGTGCAGTTCAGTTCTGTACTCATCAGAAAAACAAAAAAGGACAGTTTTTGCAAAAGCTGAGTGCTTCTGAAATCTGATGCAATTTCCAAGATTTTGAAACATGATGAGCTGATAAGGTTGACAGAACATTTAAGCAAAGTCTAATTTATCTTTGTTCACTATATGGGACATTGCATTGTGAGGAGATTGTTTCGGTGATTAATCCTACATAATGCATTTTCATTGTGGATAAATTTGTAGAAAAAGAAAACCAGGTCCAGAGAAGCTTGTCATATATATTGTATTATCTTTGGAGCAAGCACAATCCTAACAAAAACCATGATGTAGAGATACAGGCTGGGCAAGTTGGAGGTCTGCTAGCCCTTCTTCTTTCATTTGTATGTATCCCATTGTCGTGCTATTTGTGCCTGAAGTAGACAATGAAATGTGGGTTTTATTCTGATGCTTGGGAGCACTGAGCCTGGATGAACGCCCTAGAGCTCCTGGATAATGCTCTTGGCTACATGGATACCTGCATCCTCTAAAGGGCAGCACACCTAGGGCTCTGTGAGTGCTGCAGTGAAGAGGGGACTCCAAGCGTGGCTGTTCACCAACCACAGTAGGAACTACTTCATTCCACTACACAAGGATTGGGAGCAGTGGTGGGAAGAGAAGAAGCTCATGAAGAAGATGCATATTAAGGACAGCTCACAGAGTACAAGCAGAACAAAGAAACATCTCGGGAATTCAATGAGTCCCCAAGGGATGGAGAACAAGCTGCTGTGTGTAAAGTTTTATATGCTCAAAGTGAGGGCAGTAGGACTTGGAGGAATCACATCAGTCAGGAGCAGCAAAGCAGCATCATGTAATAATACCTTCAAATTAGATGCAGAAGGCACTAAGAAACTCCGAAGTCCAGGGAGACCCCCTCCCATACGTCTTCCTCCAGCATCTCGCCTGCTGTGCTACATCGGAGTGTCTTCAGCACGCTGGGCTGAGGAAGCAGCACGCTCTGCTTTTGTCACTGGAGTTTCCTGAATATACATATGCATATACATGTTTTTCCCCCTCCTCGGAAGAAGAGGGCAGCCCTGTCCCGTCCCTGTCCCTGCCCTGCGCAGAGGTCCCTGCACAGCCGCGTGTTCCCTGGCGCTCCCCATCCGCGGTGGAGCGGCTCCTCCTGCTGGCAGCGCCGCACCCCCGGCTTCGCTCAGGAACCAATGCGGCGGGGCAGGAAAGGGTTTAAACAGGATCGTGCCTAAAATCCTCCCAAACAATCCCTTCTCTCTTCCTGTTGCTCTGGCACTCTCTTCATCGCTGTCTGTCTGTCTGTCTGTCTGCCTTCCTGCGGTTGGACCCCAGCCGGCAGCCCAGCCCCAGGCAGCCGCTCGCTCACTCTGCCTCGCTGGGATTGGGGACAGAATCAGAGGGGTAAAAGTGAGAAACTCCTGGGCTGAGATAGAGACAGTTTAGTAGGTAAAGGAAAAGCCACACACACCAGCAAAGCAGAACAAGGAATTCATTCACCACCTCCTGTGAGCAGGCAGGTGTTCAGACATCTCCAGCAAACCAGGCTGCACAACCCCTAATGGTGACTTCAGCAGACAAACACCATCTCTCCAAATGTTCCCCTGTTCTTACCCCAGCTTTACATGCTGAACATGACACCATGTGCTGTGGAATATCCCTCTGGTCACTTGGGGTCAGCTGTTTTGGCTGTGACCTCTCCCAGCTTCTTGTGCACCCTCGGTCCCCTTGCTGGTGGCGTGGGGTGAGAGGCAGAAAAGGCCCCAACATTGTACAAGCCCTGCTCAGCAATAACAGTGTATTAACACTGTTTTCATCACAAATCCAAACATAGCACCACCATGCAAACTACTATGAAGAAAAAGAGCTAGATTCTGCTCAAACCAAGAACAGCTTTCAGATACTTCACAGGTTTCTAGAGACTGCATCTGGCTGGATCCAGCCTTCTGCATGTTCAATGTCCATTTTAAATAGAAAATTCTTTTATTGGTCCTCTTCAACAGGCAGATCTGTGGTATTGTGTGGTAGTTTCTATCTATAGCTCTCATTTTCCCAAAAAAGATGACCCTAACTTTTTCCTGCAGCTATCATCAAGTGGTACTGCAGCCTAATAAGTGGTATTGAAAACTACTGGGAAGTTTTATTCCTAGTTGGAACTGGGATTTGGAACCACTATCTAGTGTTAGTAGTGAAGCACAGAAAACCTGAACTCACACTGAAAAAGAAAAACGTCCTTCCAGACTATGGCTCCTGTTTCAGTTCAAGGATATTGAAGTATCTCAATCCTTTTAGTTCTTCAGAAAATTTCCCCATTGGCCAAGAGGAAGACTGAGTAAGCTGGTCAAGCTGGTCTCTTCATCTTTTTTTGTTTATTGTTTTTTTGGACTTAGTTTTCTTGCTCAGTCAAGATTTTACTCTGGGAAGACAGGCATTAAACTCATATTAAATATACTCCACAGTTAGGCTGGGTTCCCAGGTGCTTGCTTTAAAAAAAAAAAAGAAAAAAGAGGTGGGCCTTTGCTCACATTTGCTGTAGTTACTACATTTCAGAGCTCATAGGCTTATACTGGTATTAGAAATTTGACTATAGCAGAGAGGAATAAGCCTGAACTTGACTACATCATCCTCTCCACCTGAGCAGTGATGGTAGGATCAGCTAAAGCAGTGCAGGCTCTGTTATGGGCTAGGTACATTATTAAAAATATTCAGGTTAGAAGGGACCTTAATAGGTCTTTAGTCCAGCCTCCTGCTCAGAGCAGGGACAACTCTGAGGTCTGACCTGATTGCTCAAAGCTTTGTCCAGTCAGGTCTCAAAAACCCTCAAGGATGAAAAACTCACCAGAGAACCCAGTGGGCTTGAACTGCTCATGCTGCTGAAGGAACTTTTCTCAAAACAGCAGGAGTGCAGATAGGCTGGGCACATCTGTAAGGCTGCAGTGTAGCTGGTGTTGGTCCTAGCTCAAATAACAATGTGATGCTGCTTTGTGTTGAGCATCAGGGTATGTACCCCTGTACCACAGCCATGCTGTGTACTGCAGCATAAAATACTCTGAGATGGTGCACTACACTACCTCTACTTTCATAATATACATATAATTTTTAAAATGGG
The DNA here is from genome assembly GCA_013400855.1 of Buphagus erythrorhynchus. NCBI lineage: Eukaryota > Metazoa > Chordata > Aves > Passeriformes > Sturnidae > Buphagus > Buphagus erythrorhynchus. The sequence continues at coordinate 48,920 of VZTT01067900.1, forward strand.
ACGGAGTTCATTGGGAATGGGCTTTCCCTTTCTTCTTGGTGGTTATGGGGAGGCAGTTTGCAGGTCATGCCTATGGCTCTGGACCACAGACACCTCCAAAAGTGCAGCTCCAAAGGGCTTCTGTTGAAACAAAATTCTTTAAAATTTTTGATCTATTAATGTTTGTGTTCCATTAATATCAGCTCTGCATCTGGGAGGTGTCCCCTGATGTGGGTTCAGTGTGTTCTTTCCTGTTGCAGGCAATGTCCTGTGTGAGCCCCTCAATGTGCCAGCATATAGCTTTCCCCCAGTTTTAGTTTTTTACCTAGTTGTAGTGATTTTACAATTCCATTTCCACTTTATATTATAAAAAGATTTCTTGATTAAAATGTTGAACTTCTTCTAAATATATTGAAATTGGTCAGTCACAGAGCTGTACTTTTCTTTATTCTTCTGCAGTACATATTCATTATCTTCCTCCTTTCCTGTCAGAATGGGAGTAAAAAATTCTATTACACAGACTTGAAATACTAAAACCTCTGATGTGGATAATTTAAACTTATAATACAGTAAAATGTGAAATAATTATATATTACAAATCAAATCTCAACATTTCTATTGTATTCAGTCTGTCTTGTGTTCTGCTGGAATATTCACACTGGCATCAGCAAGAGTATTCCACTGAAGTGTATTATGACTTGAAGACTGTTTTGTTATGAATAGACAATTCTACCTTTATTTTGTTTGCTTCAAACTTTAACTTATTCTACATATGCATTATAGATTTCACTTTCAGTGATTATGAAGATAATGCAGCCACTTGCAGTGAAGTGAAATGAAAAGCTGATGTTAAATCTACTACCTTTTTTCCTCTCCTGTTTTTTTTAATTTTCTATTTTGTACTTTTTGAGCTCCAACCCAGGCAAATACTTCACCAAAAAGTTTCAGGAGAGGTGTATGTAACCACAGACTGCTTCTTCTTTGGATGAGATAGTTATCTGAAAACTGACATTGTTCAGATGTCAGCCTTTGCTTCTAATTTCGGGATTAATGTCTTTTCATGGACCAACTTTGTGGTGCTCATGTCTCAAGCAGAAAGAGATGGACCTGTGCCCATGAAGCTTGCCACAGTTTTTCTGTTCTCCTTTCAGGTTATTGATGCCCTGTGTCCCCGCATCCTCCTCTGAAGGACTGGCATTGCATTGTTCATACTAAATGAACCAAGAGAACTTCATCAACCCTGTGGCTAATGTGGGAGGAGAATTTGCAACAATAATAATACCCAGATTCCAATAAGAAATTATTTAAAGGTTCATTATAAAAATGTCTGTGACAGCCTATGTGTGTTAATCGTTGAGAAATCAGCCTGTTTGGAGGCAGCTAAAGACTGATTATGTTTTAGCTCTGTCCAAAATGTAAGCTGCTGTTTATAAGTTGACTTGTACTTGCATTTCAGAGGGCTGGTTTCAGGTTCCTCTCACAGAGCCACAGGACAAGGAGACATGTTAGAGAACAAAATCTTTATGAGTAAAGGGGCAGAGATATGTTTACTCAGAAAAATTATTGAAGAGGTTTGCAAAAATGTAGAGCAGGCATGTTTTTTCCATGGGGGAGAAAGAAATTTGCAAAAGAGCACCTTCAGAGACAAGTGGGATAGACAATTTTCCTTTACCTTTTCCTGTATGAGTTATGCACGTCTAAGATAGAGCCATATTTATACAATTCTGTGATTCTTTAAATACTGTGTTGTTACAAATCTTGTTTTTGAAAATATCTAGTTTCCATATAAGAAGTCTACCTGGACTGACTGAACAGGAGAAAATTAACTAGATCACTGCAAAATTGGACAGAGGACTCCCAGGGATACTGAGCAAGTTCACAGATGATAAAAAACTGAGAGGAACTGTTGATTCCCTTGAAGGCAGGGAGGCCCTGAAGAGAGACCTCAACAATTTAGGGGATTGGGCAATCACCAACTGTATGAAGTTCAACAGGGGAAAGTGCTGCATTGGGCACTTGGGATGGGGCAACCCTGGATGTACACACTGGGGAATGAGAGGCTGCAAAGCAGTGCCAGGAAAGGGACTGGGGTTGTGGTCCATGGCAAATTGAACATGAGCCAGCAGAGCCCTGGCAGCCAGGAGGACCAACCCTGTCCTGGGGGCATCAGGCACAGCATGGCCAGTGGGCAAGGGAGGGATTGTCCTGCTCTGCTCTGAGCTGGGGCAGCCTCACCTCCAGTGCTGGGGGCAGTTCTGGGTGCTGCAATATAAAAAAGATATTGAACTATTAGAGAGTGTCCAAAGGAGGACAATAAAGATGGTGAAGGCATTGAGGGGAAGCCGTGTGAGGAGCAGCTGAGGTACCTTGGTCTGCTCAGCCTGGAGGAGAGGAGGCTGAGGGGAGACCTCACTGCAGTTACAGCTTCCTTGTGAGGGGAAGTGCAGGGGCAGGCACTGATCTCTGCTCTGTGGTGACAGTGGCAGGACCCAAGGGAATGGCCTGGAGTTGTGTCAGGGGAGGGTTAGGTTGGGTATCAGGAAAAGTTTCTTCACCCACAGGGTGGCTGGGCACTGGAACAGGCTCCCCAGGGAAGTGGTCACAGCACCAAGCCTGGCAGAGTTCAAGAAATGTTTGGACAATGCTGTCAGGCACAGGGTGTGACTCTTGGGGATGGTGCTGTGCCGGGCTGGGAGTTGGACTTAACCATCCTGATGTGACCCTTCCAATTCAACATATTCTGTGAGAAGCTTGGACAAATAATAATGAAGAATAAACATAAAAAAAGTGTAAAGCCAGAGATAGGAAAGGAATTTTTAAAAAAATTATATTAAAATGAAGACAGTATCTGTGTGAAAGTGGGTAAGGGAATAAAATGAAACTCAAAAAGGGGAAAATTACTGACCTATAACTCTTCAGCCTGGAGAGTCTTGCAAGTGAGGAACTCATCTTTGCTCAACAGAGTTTAATTTCCAACTGAAGAAAAAGGTTTCTGACATACAATTTGGGTATTCAAGGAACACCAAAATGAGCTGCACAGGCATGTTTTCATTTTCAGAAAAATGTCCCTGCCCAGAGTAGTGGGATTGGAACTAAATTATCTTTATGGTCCTTTCCAACCCAGGCTGTTTTATGATCACAGCATTATGAGCTTACCAGACCAAACATGCCCCTCATTTTATTTTTTTCTCCTCCTAATTCCTTTCTCTTTGTGAAACAAGTGTGAAACACACACATAAGTGTATGCATGTCCTTCAGCACCTTTTTCTGACAGCTGGGTTATTTCATGTGTTATAACATTTACTTCTGTGCATTTCCCCATTTATTTTAATTTACTCACTGTTGAAGTAGCAGGTTCATGCTGAGTGCAGGGAAGATGGTGTGTGGCATTGTTTCTTCTGGCACAGGGCACCTTTAACTCAGACTCAGTATGAGGCTTTGCTGAAAGAACTGTTGCTCACAGGAAAGGGTATTGTGTGTCATACAAATCCCTTTGCCAGAAAGGTGCTGCTTCATTGAGGCTGCTCAGAGTTTCACATCCTGATTGAATTACATGAATAGTTTTGGCCAAAAGAGGGGAAAATACATGACATTTTGCAATGCTTGATTCAAATGACCCATAAAAAAACCATCACAGTGCTTCAGGGTGGATTTGTGGAGAAGTGCACGTCTGTGCAAGGAAGATGCAGTGCTGCTTCTCTCCCTTACTGAGTGGTAACCCCAGGACATGTCTCCTGGCTGGTGGGGACACAGAGTTCAAACCTTCCTTGTCCTGATGCCAGTGAGTCTGTAAAGCAGGGATAGAAATCCCTTGACTCTTTGCCTTGGCTGGGTAAACAGAGCACTGAAATGCTTCCTATTTTATGTAAGTTTATTTACATGCCAGTACAAAGATATTCAGGGACTTGATTCCTTCATGGTAAAGGATATGTGTTTTAAGGTACCTTTGTGACTCTGCCAGTGTTTCAGCAGTCAAACTCCAACCTTTTAAAAACTGGGTTTTTAAATTGTCATGGCAGTTAAGATAAAAATATTAACAGTACCTTTAGTGATACATATGGAGGCCTTTTATTAGGCATCTTACCTTTTAGCAGAAACTTGTTATTTTTTGCCTCAATGAGCAAGACTAAATAGTATGATTTTGTGGAGCGTTCCAAAGACAGCACTGTCTTCCAGATTGAAGGAAAAAAAGAGAAAAATCTTCTAAGATCCTAAATCATTATTTTTCTGCACATTTTTTTCCTGTGTCTCCCTCAAAAGAATCAGTCACCTAATCTTCTAATCAAGATAATTTCCTTGTTATAAGTCAGAGGTGGAGACCAGACTCTTCATTTAAGGAAAATTAAAAGGAAGTCCCAGTTAAGGGTCTAAATTACCCATATCTATTCCAAAAGTACCCTACAAGTGTCTCAAACTTGTGAACAAGTGTCACATGTCGGAAGAGAAAACCCATTCCAGTGATACCTAATATTAATCACACCACTAAGTGTGTGCTGTCCATGCCACTCCTGTATGTAGTGTGCAGGGTGCTGCCATCATTATTTAACGGAGGAGGAAGAAATAATGTTGAGGAGTTGTAGATGACAAAGTGTAATTGTTTTTCAGCCTATGTAAAAGTGCTTGCTAGCTTGATAATCCTTGTCCTGGGCATCTTCATCATATTTATATATACGGCAGGCAAGTGCTTTTACTCTATAAAGAAAATGTAATTCTATTGACTTTGCCAAAATTGAATTAGTACCATATATAACTTGATTTCAAGCTTATAGGGGCTTTCACAGATATTGAATTTTTTTTCCTTCTTCTTTTTTTTTTTTAATCCCCAGAAGTGTCTGTGCTGCTGACCCAGGGAATACCAAATGAACATAGGGTATGTGAATAAACTGTGTGGTGAGACACAACCAGGCTGTTTTGAGTATCCTGTCCTACAAACTTGGATGGTATTTGATGCAACTCACTCCCTTCAGCCATGGAAAAAGGATGATGGATGGATTATGACTTTATCCCACTGTAGGGAGGGTTTGAGGAAAATGATTTGTGCCCTTCTGGACAGGCCTGAGTTGCTTGAGCAGCTGGATCCTGCCGTGACCTTGCAGTTCAGCTGCAATTAAGACATCTAAATGTGGGCACCTTTGTGTGTGTGCTGGGTGCCTAAGCTCTCCTGACAGCAAGTCACTATATTCTGTGGAGCCTAGAGAACCATTCATCTGATGTTTGCTTTAGGGTGTGAGCTGAACCTTGCTCTGGGATCCCATTACTCTGCTGATTAGTGGAACTCGTTCCAGTTACCTAAATAAAATATAAGCATGTCTTGACAAATCTGGTGCACTAGGGTAGTAAGACATCTTCAGCCTCATGCAGATGTCTCAGAGGACCTGTGGGAAATTTCTGCCCTGCTGGAGGCCATTCAGAAAACCCAGCTCATCTCAATGATAGTAGTCACACTGACTGCCATCTGCATAGCTCTTGAAATATCCTGACACCAATAAAACCCACTGAAATGATTCTCATTTCACTCTTTCATTCATAAAAGTCATTTGTCTATAAGATGCTGGTCACCACTTCAAAGTGATCCTATTTCAGTGTGTTCTCTGGGATTTGTGAGGGAATTGTGTTAGTGGCTTTGCTCCTGCGGTTAAGACATAAATTCTTTATGGACCTTTAGTATTCATAAATGCAGAGATTTAAAAAAAATATTATTTATGAAAATTTGGAGCCAGATGGGTACTTGTTTCAGCAAAAGTTTTTGAGAATTCCTAGATGGGACAATGGTGAAAGAGGTTGTGAACTTGTTATAATATCTTCTACTGGTCTTAGAAATACTGGGGGTTGTGAGGTGTGGGGCTGTGGAAAAGCTGAGTGTTGTGATGTTTGCTTGTGGCTCAACAGTGGCTGGTCTTTCTTCCTGTTACAGAGTTTAAACCAATGACAACAATATTTGGCTTCTCCACACTGTAATTTTTGCTGCATTGTACAGTGATTAATGTCCACAGGCAATATTTACCACTGTTTTCCCCCTATGCCTTGGACTTCCACTCATTAAGAACAGCCTTCCTCTGCTCCATGGGTAGTAATGATTGTTTTTACAATGACTGGAAGACTTGAGAGTCACTATGGGATGGGTGTAAAGTAAGATGTTGCAAATGTTGTAAGTTTCCAGCATTTCTAGAGAGGGTCTCTTGGCCCTCCAGTAGGAGTCTAAAGAATTTACTTCACCTGGATTGACTGATTTCAACTTTGTCCTTCCTGACAAAGATTTAGTTTTTAAAGTCACCGTCCTTTTCAGTTTCTGCCCAAAGATCCCATAATGTGTTGTTCTCTATCTTGTATGAAGAGTTCCTATGAAAAATGAACACCGTGACATTTTGGTTAAAATACTTTCTCCAGGAATTAAAAAAAAAACACCTGGAACTTGTTATGTGGCTCATCATAAATACATAATCAATATTCATTTAATAGAGGCAGACTTTAGTAATCGTTCCAATGACACACTTTCATCAAACATATTTTGATGTTGAAATAATCAAATGATCCAGAGAAATTTAGAGCAGTATCAGATCAAAGTCAAACTAATATGGGACCATTGGCAACATGATATACTCTCATTATAAACTGGTCATTAATGCCTCGTTAAATGATATATAGAGAATTAGAACATTTATCAAAATAAATTGTTGTTTTTAAAGTCAATTAAATGATAACTGGAAAAGAAAAAAAAATGATTGCTCTTAAAACACTGGCTTGTATTCATGAGATAATGGCCATGTCATTCACACTGCCTGCCTGCCTGCCTGGTGAATTTCAGGGTTTTTTTGTTGTATATATTTAGAAAACTCACATGCCTTAAAGACCTGATGAGGTATCAACATAGAAACTCTTGTCAGTAGGTCCAAAAGCACAAATATTTATTATCACTAGAAATCAGAGAAGGTTTTCAATTTCTTATGTTCCTAAACCAGGTGGTGCACAGAATGCTTATGCTGGTTCCTAAACCAGTATTTGCACAGAATGCTTGTCTGTAGAGTCACATCACAGCTGGGTGATGTAATTTGTTATCTAGATAAGTAAGCCTAAGCAGACTCTTCAAGATTGTAAACATGGAATCAGCAGTAGTAAGGAAAGAAAGAGCATGTATTTAATTTTCCTAGTGTAGAGAGAATCCATAAAAGGAAGGGCTTTTCTAGCAACAGGTTTGAAATAAAGATTAGGAGTTACCTGGTTGTCTTGTTTCCCTAAAGACAGAGAGCAGCTCAGACCTAGCCATTCTGAAACTCAAGTTCTGCAGCTGGTATCTACAACAGAGGCTTTTATGACAATGGGACCTATTTGAGGTCTAAGAAGAGAGATGATTCACTTGACCAGGGGGGGAAATGCATCACAGCCAACAAATTGACTAATCTGGTATGAAGAGCTTTATGAAGGAATAACAGGAGTGGGAGGTGATGTCCACATTCAAGTGAGGTGGTGGTTGGGCAAGTAAAAGGTGCAGGGTGATATTGTCAGGACAGACCCTGCAAACAGCAAAAGAGGACTGAAAGGACCTTTAGGTGTATACACATAAATGAAGAAATGCCTACAGGACAGCATGGTGGGCAAAGCTCTTACCTTTTCTGGGCTGTCAGTGCACCCAGGTGCCTCTCTGAAGTGCCTGTACAGTCATGCATGCAGCAGGGGAGCAAACTGGAGGGTTTAGAGGTCTGTATGCTCTTGCACAGAGATGTGGTGGGGTAGCTCGTGCTCCTGGAGTGCTGCAGTGAGGGATACAGGGTCTGTAGAAGGGCAGGCTAGGAAGGCAAGGAGAGAGACAGCACTTGTAAGAGAGGACTGCATGGAGCTCTGCCTAGCTCTTACAGGATCAGGGTTAGTGGGTGGTGTTGCAGTGGGTGTCTGCTGCACACCACCTGATCAGGAAGAAGTAGATGAAGCAGGTTTTTCAGAAAAGTGAAGAAAGTGGACTTCAGGATCCTTAGAAGAAGGAACAAGTCAAAGAGCCAGACAACAAGCCCAGACTTCAGAAGTGCAGAATTTGGCTTCTTCAGGGATATGCTTAGAATAATCCTATGGGAGATGGCCCTGCAGACAAAAAGGGTTCAGGAACTTGATTGATACTGGAGGATTGCTTCCTTCTAGTTCAAGAATCCTCTCTTGAGGATATCTTCAAGTATCCTCTCTATGAGTGCATACTTTTTAACAGTAAGATCCTCCTTCAGAAATGTGAGGACTCAGAGAACAGTGGTAAAGTTTGGAGCAAGAAAGACTTACCTTTGGTAGAAAATAAAAACAGATTAGAGAATACTTAAGTGAACCAGACCTACACAAATCCATAGGGCCTGATAGGATGCACCCATGAATGCTGGAGAAGCTGCCAGATGTCATTGAGAGACCACTGTCTAATATCTTTGAATGATAATGGTGACTGAGTGAGGTGCCTGAGGACTGGAGGAAAGCAAGTGTCCCTCATATCTTCAAGAAGGGCAAGGAAGAGGGCCCAGGAAATGTTAAGCTTATCAGCCTCACCTTGATCTCCATGAAGGTAATGGAAAGATCCTGGAAGCCATTTCCAGGTGCATGTAGGACCAAAAAATAATTTGGAGTAGTTACCATGGATTCACCAATCTGGTAAATGGGGAAATGACTGGCTTGGTAACTGGAAAGCAGCAAATATTGTCTACCTAGACTTCAGTAAGGCTTTTGATACTGTTTTCCTTGAAGTGCTGATGAGGTGTGGGCTGGATGTGCAGACAATAAAGCAGATTGACAACCGAGTGTCTGGGCACAGAGAGCAGAGGTCAGAGCTATGAAGTCTGCGTGAGGACCAGTCACCAGTAGTGTATCCCAGGAATCAGTCCTGGCTCTGACCCTGTTTAACATCATAATGAGGGGACAGAGTGGACACCAGCAGATTTGCAGATGACATCTAACTGAGAAGAGTGTCTGATAGGCCAGAAGGAACTTGACAGGCTGGAGAAATATGTTGTCAAAACCCCCACGAATTTCAACAAAGAAGAGAGCCAGGTCCTGCTCCTGGGGAGGAGGAGCCCTGTCAGCAGTGCTGGGGCTGCCCAGCTGGAGAGCAGCTCTGCAGCAAGATGCCCTGAGCTGGGAATGTGCCCTGGCCTCAAGGAGGCTCAGTGGCATCTTGGCTGCAGTAGGATGAATGTTTCCAACAGATGTGCAGAGATGATCCTTCCCTTCCACCCAGCCTCACCTGGAGTGCTGTGTCCAGTCCAGCTTCTAAATGCTGTTGTAACCTCTGTGCTTTGCTCCTTTGTGGGTGCATAGGGAAGCTTCATAACCTGACTGTATTTCTGCATATATGACTAATTTTAGTCAGATAAAAGTGCTCTGTGTATGTGCCTGTCTGCCTTGGTTATAGAGAAAACTGGAAGTGGTCAACAGAGATTTGGGCATGGTACTTGTAGGTATTCCAGACCAAGTTAGAAGAACTTGCCTCTAGACTGATTGTTGAGAAGTATTCAGACTGAAGAGTATCCCAAGAAATGGCTACAACATCAAAGGAAAGAGCTGAATTCACTTCCCAAGGTGACAACTGGTCCCACCTCCTTGCTTTGGGACATCCCAGCTGAGAGCTACCCAACTTCTATCCATGAATGTGAATTACTATGCTGTGCTAAGCTGCATTTATTATTCTGTGCTGTGTTGTTAACTATTAGAAGAGGATTGCTCTTCTGCTTTTATAATTTGGTTTAAAATGCCTTAAAACCAAAGAAAAAGTCACTTGATATTTGGCACTGTGCTGGGGTTTGTTAGACATGTTTCAAGCCTTGAAGGTTACAAAAGGAGAGGTTGTTCTGGGCATTACATGATTTCAGGCTGCAGCACCTTGCCATGGCAAGGTCTTCTCTGAGTAAGGGCAGGCTTGTCACATAAAGCTTCCAGAGAATTTCAGCATGGAAAGGTTCATGTTCATGAATCTTTGCCCATGTTCATGGTCTTTGCCCAGTGTCAAGAACCAGTGAAGACAATTAGAAAGATGGTTGGAGTTTTAGAACTCTAATATAATACTCTGAATGTTAAGTTATATGTTCTTTAATGGGTGATTTGAAGTTTCTGTCCTTAAATATACCAACATTACCAGGACAGGTAGGCTGAAAATGTTTGTGGTATAAGTTTGTATGTCTAGTTGCAGAAATGTTTAAAACTGTAGCACTTCTTTTTACTGCTTATTTTCCAGGTATGTTCCAGGAAAGGAAGAGACAGAGAGTGAAGGAGGCAGAGGTCCCAATTTACCATCCCCAGTTGCTTGCTGAGCTTTTCTACTGAATGGCTCAATACTGTACAGATGATAAAGTAGTTTCTAAGAAAAAATTATCTATTGTGCACTAATGTAGTTTTCAAGGAAAATCCCTTCTGAATCATCACAAATGTTCTGCAATAGTTATTGGAGGACCTATTTTGCATCCATAAATAGGTTCTTTTATACTTAACTTCAAACCAACTATCTTTCCAGCTTGAATTGAAGTGTTGCTTTGTCAGACCATTTGTTGTTGCAGAGCTGGTTGATTACAGATGTACATCTCTTTTTTTTTTTTTTTCTGGTCTTTTTAGAGGGCAAATCACTATGGTAACCACATTACAGAAAATTGCTTGTTCTCCTTAAAATACCCTTCAGAAAAGGTCATTTGTTATTAACATTTTCTGACTAAATCAAAAATATTAACATCATCAAGAATATTATCACTGTTTCTTTACTTATATGGGTTTTTTTTCTTTACCATGCACCTATCAGTTAACTATCAAAACAGGACAAAATATTGAGACTTCAGAACAATTGCAAAGCTGCAGACTTTTAGGTATGTTTTGAAATATCAAGATTCACTCACGTTTCTGTGTTTCAGCTGCTGGCGTGCATGGCTTTGTTCAATTGTTTTCAGTTCTCTGATTCCGAGAAAAATCCAGGCTGAAGTTACTCTTTCAACCTCTGTGTGCTATGATTGAAAGGCAGGGCAGGCAGGCATATGACTATTATGGGCAGCTGTCTGTTGTTGAATTATGAAATAGCTGTTCTGGATAGTTGTTCAAAAGCTTGGAAATGGCTGGTTAAAGGTTTCTGTTCTCAGGGCAAAACGTGTCCAAGGGGTGTTAGATGGGAAAAATCAGGTTTGATTGTAAAATAGGGTCCTAGCCTGGGAAGTGAGAACATTCAAAGTTGTTCTCTTTCTGGCATATGCCACTTGTGTTCTGCCTGATTGGACATGTTGTTTCTCTGCCATTTTACATTATCTACATTGCCTGCAAAGAATCTTCACATTTGTATGTTTTTTTTTGGTTTGCAAATAGCTATTTGCAGCTTTTATCCAAGCTCAGTAAACAGCAACAAAAAAAAATCCCCTTTCTTGGAGTTCCATCATTTTGGAATTGACAAACAAGTTAAAAAGGCTGCCAAAAGAAAGCAGGAGTTGGAGGAAGTTAATTCACATTGATGTGTGCATGCCACTGATAGCAAGTTATGCCTATGACATTCTGACATTGTCTCTCAAAAGAAAGAGTGGAGTGGAGTGAAAGAATAAGAGGATGTTCATTTAATTGGAAAGCCTACTGAGATCTGAGACAGCTGAGGCAAAGGATGCACCCTTTTTCTGCACAATGGCATTGGCTGAAGGTTGTATATAAGGTGGCCTTATTAAAGTGACAAGGCAATTTAATTCTTTTGTGCACAATGATTCTACTTCATTGATTTACAATGGGAAGGATATAATTTTGCTAGTGTTGGCAAAAAGCTCAAATGTCAGGCTTTTCAAATTGCCATACTTGCCTTGTTCAGGATGAATAATGAATAAGTCACCTTTTGTCTACAGTTAAATATTCTTGAATAAATACAAAGAACATAAAAGACATAAATGATTGCCTGATTTATATTTAAAATAAAGATCAACATTGTGATAAATGGTTGAAAATGCTTAGTGTGAAGTAATATGACTATGCTGATAATTACATTATCAATTAAGGAGCAGCCCAGGTGTGGAGTGTTATAGAATGGATGCCAGAGAGAAACCCCCAGTGTGGACGATGCCAAACTTGTCTATCTGGAAAATGTGGGTGAGGAAGAGACCCTTAGCTATGCAGGGGATCACATGTTTAAAATTGGACCATTTAATGTACTGAAATATCCAATCTCTCAGGAATCTGTGGCTGTTGCTTCTTGTTTTGTAATTAGCAGGATGCACTGGTCTCATTTCTGGAAACAGATATTTCTTCATTTATTTCTGGTGATTTGAGTGGTCAGAGAAGGCTACTCATCATTTCTCAGCATCTGTCTTTAGTGAGAGAGGAACAGATCTTAAAAACCTGCTGAGTCAAATGTTTATAACTGGTAAAGTTGTCAACACCTCAGTAAAATCTGGAACAACTTTGAAGAAAAAAACTTGCAAAAATATACTGAATACTCTTCATCATGTGATTTCTAGACCATGAGCAGCAAGGCTTGCCTCCATCTGCACAAACATACAGGTTCCAGTTTATCTAAAGTAACTGTGTTAACACTATCCCTACTCCTGATCTGTTGTTCTTTTCCTTTTAGAAAGCTTTCTTTGTCTTTCTTTGATTTCTCAATGTCTTAAGATGGTCAGAAAGATGGTGATGACCACACGAGTGTGGTATGATTCCTCAGCCTCGTGCATGGACAGTGTATGCTCTTCTCTTACTCTCTTCTGTGGCAACTTTGACTGTGCCTTGTCCATCCAGGCTCTCCTGATCTCATATTCTCCTTCTTCCACACTTTTCCCTGTTTAGTGGGTACAAATATTCTCCTTTTTATCCCTTGTCCCAAATCTCTAATCTTCAGAACTACCCTTGCTTTCCACATATATATGCTCCCATTTCTTCGGTCCTATTGCATTTCTCACTTTCATGGGATATTGTTGCAACACAAAGTGGGAAAGAGCTATTCCACCCTCTTTCCTGCCCATCTGCTCTAAAAGCCCAACAAAAAACAGTAGCTCAAAGAAAAATGCTCCTGCCTTACCCACTATCAGTGTGCTGTTTATTTATCTCCACATGGGGTGATGGCAATGGCCAGTAGTAGTCCAGGAGCAGAAAATGCCTTCTTCTACTCCATCCTGGAGTTTTAGATCAGATGTTGAGAGGGACTGATTTTTCCCTTGCTGTTAAGAGTTCCTGTGGCTGTCCTTCAGCCTCTCTATCACAGGTTTCTCACTATTTGACTGTTTTCTGAAGGAGTTTGTGTTTTGGCAGCTTCTCTGTAAAAGCTTCAGATGTTCCCTGTTTTTCTAGTGTTTCCTGCTTTTTCTAAAATATTGTTGGCTGGTGATTCCTGTAGTACTGGTTTCTAACATGCCTTTTAATTCCTAGGGCTGAGTAGTTTTAAAGTTATGTTAAATAACTCTTCTGCGATGGGTCACTGTTAGAAAAGAAAATCTAATTTCTTATTATATAATCTGAAATAATATATTGATAGGGATTTATCATTCTGAAGCTGCCAGGTGTGTTTCTTCCTTTGTTTTCTCTCATCTACTGTTGAATAGG
>VZTT01067900.1:63517-88802 GCA_013400855.1 Buphagus erythrorhynchus
TAATTAAATTCTTTCTTCACTCCAAATACTTGGCATGCATCCAGAAAATGTTGAAAGAATGGACTATTTAAAAGATTCACTTACCTAGCAATGCATTTCAGGACTTCTTTGCTAGGTTTTTTTTTTTACAAGAATATACACAAAAGGTTCTCTTTTATGACTGGGGACTATTAGTGCTAAGAGCCCAGATCTGAGCAAAGGAGTTTTGCCAATTGCATCAGTTTCTGCCATCCTCACCTCTCCCAGCTCCATTCATTTACCATAAGAAATGTCCTATAAGGTGATTAAAAAAAAAAATCCAAACATTTGATAAGGTGGTTTGTATTTAAAAAATAAAGACTGAGGAAACTGGAAATATAAAGATGGTTTTTACTCACATATGTAATTCTAGCATCTCTTTGCTTTGACATTAAACCAAGTCTCCTGAGTAGACATTGAATGTTAAACTTGCGAGGTGCCATTTTTTGGAAGGATTTATAAAGCACTGTTCAGGTAAATGGCTCTCCAAATGTCCTTTGTGTGAGCATTGTGTGAGAAACCACTGGAGTATGACATTTTCTCCATCCTTCTTCAAGAAAAATTCTGAAAACTGTGCAGACTTCTGGGCTTATGTGAACTGCATTTTTCAGGTTATTCAATTACTCTGACTTGTCAGCATAGTTTAAGTTTAATTTGTGGTCTGGGAAGAGATCAGTGATTGCTGTTTAGAAAATGTCTTGTGTGTATAAGATCTCTTTATAACTCAAAAACTCAGGTTAAAAATAAAAATTAATTCAGTTCAAAATAGGAAGTCAATGTATCTTTTTTTCCCAGATGGAAATGGGTTGTTTTCTTTGTGCCTTAAGGACATGCAGTAAAGCAGTGTGTGATGAATGCTACATAGATGTTTCTCAGCAATTGAGCTGGGTCTCTTCCTTGGTGCATGATGGAACACCACACACTTTTGGCCCAAATCTTTTAGTCCCTCATCTTCAGCTTTTACTAGAGTGTCTTTAAAGTCAATATGATGTTTTGCCTCTTCTAATTTATCGCTGTGGCTGAGGTGTGATAAATATTCATTTTTTTTTTAAAGGAGGAGAGGTAATGTGCATATATGTCAGGGTAGGAGACTCCCAGAAGAAGCTCCTGCAATGCCATTGCAGAACACAGATTTGGCTGTTGTGAAACCATACTGTGAGGAGACAGGCTGGCAAAGAGTGCCTGGGAGGACACTTATTTGCTTACAGTCTTGTCCCCTCATGTGCTTCATTTCTGGCCCTCACAGGGGCATGGACAGGAGCTGAAGGGGTGATGGGTCTTTACAGGGACTTGAATTTCAGCACTTGGGTTGCTGCTGAAACCTTGGGAAAGGAGGAATTGATGGGAAAGGTGATTGCCAATGGCTTCAACTCATTTTCTGGGAGAAAGAGAATGGCTGTGACTGTCAGCCCCTTCTTGTGTGAACACCAGGTGACATGAAGGTGTAGTCTGGGTGACAGACAGCTTAACTCCCTACAGGCTTTGAGCATCATCAGGACCAGCAATGAGGGATCATGCTCTGAGGACACTGGAGGAGCACAGCTCAAGTTCTGCATTCAACCTGTTAAGTGAGAGAAAAATTTGCACGTGGAGAAAAGTGGTTTTATGACTCTGTTTGAAGGTTGCCTTTGGGTGATGTGGTACAAATACTAATGCACACGTTGTCTCCCTGTAAGACCAACATTTGTTCTAATTTGATTTGCTTTTAGGAAGCCCATGCAAGATTTAATCAACAAAGGCCTATCTCGCCAGTAAGTAAAGACTAATGGGAACAGATATGCAATAAGCAGAAAGAAAAATAATGAGCAGCTTCTCCTTCTTTACCCAAGAGTCATCTGTAAATTCTGTCCCAGGCACAGTTTTCCATGTTTTCTGAGCCTGGTTGTTAGAGTAGACTGTCAATAGGGTAGCCTAAAAGACGATCACTTAGCAATGAATTCTCTTCCCTCCTTTTCAGTACTTGCTTTGCTTTCTGCCTTTTTTTGGATTTAAATGTTTGTGATTTTCACCTCTTTATCCATCATAGCACACCATTGACTGAATAATACACTTTTATTAAGCTGCCCTCTTTCTGTGAAATAAATGCCAGCAATAATCAGTCAATCATTCAATTCATATGAATGTGGAATTTAGATGTGGCTGTTTGAATTGGGTTTATAATATACCATTTCTTGGTACAGCATGTTCTTTGATAGTATTCTTTTAAATGACTGTTTCCAACTGCACTGGAAAGCACCTATGAAAGAAATTGTTTGCGATGCTATACTTAGTTTAAGCCTCCTTTTTTCTTCAGCATTTCTGTCTGTGTTTCATTTCTATGCAAATTATATCTTTGTGAGTTAGTAAAATTTTACAAACCAGTTGAAATGCAGCTATGGAATGAATTATCAGAGAAAATTTGGAAAATATGCTCATGAAAGGAAAATTGAGGAAAACATTTAAATCTAATTGTGTATTATTCAAGGAGAATTCCAGAGCAACTCTTGGGCAAATATTACATAAATGTATACCTATATTAAATGATTAATTTACCACAGGTAATATACTTGAAGGTTCAGGGACTATTTTCCCATTAGCCTGTGCATGTAGCACTTCTCAGCTGAAATACAGCCTAGGAACACAAATGCACTTCGCTTGCTCGTGGGGAATTGCAGAGAAGGAACTGTGAAGTAATGCTGTCAGCAGCTACAGAGCAGTGGCTCTGCTCCCAACTACCCCAGTGCTTTGTCTCCATTAGAGCAACAGTGGCTGAGTTTAACCTTGAAGGAAGTCAACCCTTGATGACCAAGAATCATTTCATCTCCTCCCAAATATAAAGGATCCAGCCCCTCTAAATTCATTAACAGCTGGCAGATCAACTGTGAATACTCTGAATAACTACCAGACTCTGAGCAATCGATCTCCAAAATGGGAGACTTGATAGCTGTGTATTTGTCAGCCAAGAATAATTTCCATGATTTGTGCCTCCATGAGATATATGCTTCCCCTCATGAGACAGACTGGCTCGGTGAGTGGTTTCACCCCTCCCTTTACCATTTGCCTAAGAAGACCGTGGGCTGATGTGCAGAGGCAAAGGTGCTAAAGGGCCTTCAGTACTTTCAGAGCTACCAGGGGAGAAGCAACTGAACTCCAATCCAAAGGTTGTGTTGGTGTCTCCAGAATCCAGGAGATACCATAGCAAAGCTCAACTTTTTTTTAGTATGTATTTTAAAAATAGCTAATTCTACTCATGCCTCCTTATTCACAAGTCCTGAGCTGCATGTCCAGAGGGCCTGGCTAGAGCAGGAGGATGATGGGTGCCAGTTATCTTCTACTCCCCAGATCTCCTGGGCTCTTCAGCACATGGTCAACAAGTTGACATCATCAAGATGCACCTTTAAGGAACTGATTGCAACCACGGTTTTTTGAGACATCCTGACCTAATTGTGTAACTCATTAATACTTGTTTCTGTTTACCTTGTTATGCTTGTGTCTTAGCATTCCAGTCCTGTCCATTACCTTTCTGTCATCTCCTCATAATGCACACTGTGCTCTGTTTAAGTCTAGGTACTTCCTCTGCCTGAGTATTCTGCAAAGGTGTGTGTCTGGATGATGGGAACTTGCATATCTGAATACTATTGACACCTGCCACTCTTACAGCTCTGCTTCTGTTATTTCTTTCTTTTCCTTCCTTTCCTTCCTCACCCAGATATGCCCATTCACTCTCCATTCCTACCAATCTTAATACTTTTATTATAAATCTTTTTTTTCCACAAGTGAGTTTAATCAGTTTGGGTTTCTGCACCCAGCAGAATGTCTCCTTGTTTCTTATAGGCTGTTAGTGATAGTCTGTTTCTTCTGTGGTGCAAATACATCCCAGAAACCTGAATTTTCTGGGGTACCCATGTAGCTAAGGACCAGATAAAGTAGAGCACCTGGGGACAAACTGAAGTGCAGGAAGATTTAAGGCACTGAAGGATAATATTGCACTTCCAGCTCCCTCCTTCTAAGCCTACTCAGCCTGGAGAACTATATGGTGCTCCCAGCTTGAGTTCCAAGTTTCTTTGAAGGTTCCTGGTTTGAGCAGATGAGTCATTAGATGATGTCTAATGTGGCTGAAGATCTATCAGCACCTGTACCTGACTCTGAAGAACTTGGTCTTCAAGGAACTGTGCAACATGTACTCAGACAGCTCAGCCCCCTGTGAAAATCCACAGGAATTCTGTCTTGAGGGGCTGGTTTGGAGCTGTTAAGGTCACTGCCTGGGGGCTCCCAGTTCAGCCCATGGCTCTGAAAGGAGCTGTGGTGCTGAACAAGGCATTCTGACTGACATTTCAGGGGCCAGGTACCCTACACTGGGCATTCTAATGAAGCAGAAATGACATATACAAAGCTTCCACTGAAAACATGTGCCACAGCTCTGCAGTGAAATCCACCTATTTATGAATTGTTATACTGAACAAAGATGACATGAAGCTTACACATTCCTCTTATTTAAATAGTCACGGGAGTCCTCATCAGCAGTAACTCTAACATGGTATTTTCTATATTTTTTAATGAATTACAAAGGAAATTCAATCATGAATTTCAGTTTCCATCAAGGATAACTTACATTGTAAGCTAGCAGTGAGATTTCAATGTCTGTCAGTATCTGAAGGGAGGGTGTCAAAGGATGGAGCCAGGCTCTGCTCAGGAGTGCCAAGCAATAGGACAAGAGGCAACAGTAAGAAACTGAGGAAGTTCAACCTGAACATGAGGAATAATCTTTTTACTGGGAATAGTTTGTCCAGAGAGGCTGTGGGATGTTCCTCATTGGTGATATTCAAGAACCATCTGGACACCGTCCTGTGCATTGTGCTCTAGTGTGACCCTGCTTGAGCAGGGAGGTTGGACCAGCTGACCAGATGACCAGGTGCCTTCCAACCTGACCCATTCCATGATTCTGTTTCCATAATGCAGAATAGAGGGATAGAGGGGGATGTGTGTGTGTGTTGGGGTTTTTCCAACAGTATTTTCTGCTATGATAGGTATGAAAAAAGATCATGTTTTTAAAAAAGCTCATAATTCTGTACTGAATGCATAAGTCTGTGCATCCAGTATATTAATTATATGGTGAATACAATGCATAGCAGCTCATAGGTATTAGACTTTATGTTAATTTCCAATTCTCTCGAAAAACCAAAGGGATCCTTTACTTGGATACAATTCAACAAAATCATAAAAATTAATGACTGTTCAAATTGTAGCCATATTCAGACAATATTTTTCATGACAGTAAAAGATAGGATTAATCTTCCTTAATTTTAGTAAGTTTAAATTAGATGTCCAAATCCAACTTCAAGGCTTCTCCAAGCCTTCTAGGTTCTCTGTAGGAAGCGTTTAGAGGCAGTCATCTCCAACTGAATTGGAATGGAAGACTATAAATTCACAGATGATCTAGAAAGGTGACAAGGCAATTATTAATCATTATTTTTCACAAGAGAAGGTCTATGGAACACATAGCTAAGACAACATTCTGTCTTTAAAATGAACATGGTGTGTAATTAAATCATCTAATATGTCACAGGATGCAGTAAAGTAATAAAAAAATATTTAAAAAGATGTAGAGAAGTTCAAGAATAGGGTTGCTGGGTCATTGCATGTACTTATTTGACTGTGATGCTTGCCTTGGGAAAACCCTCTGCTTCTCAATGAGATGGGGAGGATATACTGGGGACAAAGATTTCCAGCTACTGGTCAGCATCAGAAACAGAATATTATTCTGAATTGATTTTCACCCTGATCAGTTTTGGGATTTTATGTTCCTTTGTTTCCTTAGATCTAAAGAGCATCACTGAAATAACACTGCAGTAATACTGAGTAATCTCAGCACTGTCAAAATTTTGTAAGCATTATGTTGCAAGAACAATTTATTGCAATATTTCTAAAGGCAGTTCTGAGTCTGTTTTTCCAAGGGAAGCTCATGACAAGAGCAAAAGAGCAAGAGCAAGAGCTAAAGCTGACTTCCTCAAACAAAGTGACCCTGGACTAATAAAGTGAATTTATATGGTGGGTTTTCATGCCAAGTTCCCACCAAAGCCTCTCTATCACTTTTTCCTAAGCTGGACAGGGACAAGAAAGTAAAATGAAAGGTTCATGGGTTGAGGTAAGGACAGGGAGAGATCACTTACCAGTCACTGTCATGGGCAAAAAAATAATTTAATTGGTAAAAAAATAATTTAATTTATTACCAATCAAATCAGAGTAGGATAATGAAAAGTAAACCTAAATCTTAAAAAAATAAATCTTATCCCATCCCTCCCTCCTTCTTGGACTTAAATTTCCTCCTGATTCTCTGCCTCATACTCCCTCAGTGGCTCAGGTAGATGGGAAATGGGGGCTGCAGTCAGTTCATTACATGGTGTCCTGCCCCACTGGCCTTCCATGGGCTGCAGAGGCACAGCTGCCTCACCATGATCTTCACCATGGGCTGCAGGGGAATCTGCTCTACCTGGAGCACCTCCACCCCTCCTTCACTGACCTGGGTATCTGCAGGGCTGCTGCTCTCATGTATTTTCCCTCCTTGCTCTGTCTGTAACTGCTGGTGTGCAGTAACATTTTTCCCTCCTTAAATGTGTTACTCCCAAGGTGCTACCACCATCACAGATGCACTCAGCCTTAGTCAGTGGCAGGTCTGTCTTGGAGCCAGTTGGCATTGCCTATATTGGACATGGGGGAAGCTTCTGGCACCTTCTCAGACAAGCCACCCCTGTAGCCCTCTGCTACCGAAACCTGGCCACACAAAGTCAATACAAAGAAATATGTAATTCTGCATTGGGCATCTGATTGTAACTTCAGCTTGCCTGACTGACAGATGACAATGCTTCTACTCAGAATGATGATCCTTGAACAATATGGAGGTGAATTGAGAAAAGTATTACAGAATTTACAAGATGAGCCTTCTACGGTCCTTGGTTTCTCACCTTGGAAAAGGAAGTGTTGAAATGGAGCAAAGTCACCCACATCTTGTTCTGGACATTCCAAGGTATGAACTGAAAATTTTGGTTCTTTTTCTTTCTTGCTCCTAAATATTCACACAGAAATGGATGGGATAGTAGAATAACAGGATAAAAATCTGCTGAACCTTGACTACTACAGTTTGAGTAGTTCTCTCCGTGACTGTCACTCTCTGGTCTAAACTGCTGACAAAGTTTGTACACTCAGCTTTCACTTTCCTTCTGTGACATCTGACCTTGAGGTAGAGTCCTGCCCTGCTGTGTACTTTACATTTGTATGAAGGAAAAATCCAGAATGGTTTGATAATCTAGACTATTAGAGCAAAATATGCCATATCCAGCAGCCCAGAGGAGGTGAGGATGCTGCAGCTATGTGCCTGCAGCTCCTCCCAGTAGTGAGGTTGGAAATGTACTTCCAGGAGGCACAGACACATGGAGCACACATACACCACATCTGTATATAGATGGCTGGCCACACAGGTCACAGACAGACACACAAGAGCTCTCACACAATGACAGCCTCATCCTGCTCATCCCTGAGCAGAACCAGGAGGTCTCTAGTGACAGCATGCCTACCCATGCAGGATGGACCACTCCAATGGCTGGGCTCAGACACTCAGTCTGCCCCATAGATGGCCCCTGGATCCCAGTACCCCAGTTGCTGGTCCCTGGATGTATGAGACCCCTTCTGTAGCTGCTGGCAAAGACCACATCGCTCATCCCCCCCACACCTAGCTCTGGCTGGTTCTCCTCTGGGCCCACAGCCACCATCACACCTGGTGTCACCCTTAGAGACACACACAAAGTGGGTCTTGCTCCCAGAGACCCCACCCACTCTGGAAGCTGGTGGGACTCCACTGCTCCCACCTATAACCTGCTCCTCCCACAGTCTCACCCTTACAGACAGACAGGCAGACAGACAGACACACAGCTGGCTCATGCTTTGTGTACCTGCAGGTATCTCTGCTCATGCTCACACACTCACCAGCACACCCACACCCAGTGTCCACCGTGGACATATGGACCCCCTGTGACCCCAGGTCATCTCTGCTTGCTGCACTCAGACCCCATAACACACATGTACACAAAAAGCAGAGAGTCTGCACCCAGGAAAGGAGAAAGGAGTTTAATTAGGGAATAAACCAGAATGTATTTATCAGGCAAAAGGCATGGACACTATGTGTGCCGACCAGCTCCCTATTTACATGTATCCAGCCCTTTTCATCTGCCTATTCCTCTATTTTCCCACATTTGCTCCTTCCTCAAATCACCTAAATGCCTTCTTTCTCCACGTTTGTTTTCTATCCTAAGCATCTCATAATAAACCCTGGATAATCCCAAAGTGCTTCTTCCCTGCACCCCACATGCCCCACCCCTTGGCAGCACCTCCCCCAAGTCAAAAGGATGACAAGGCTCTTCCTAATGACTCGTCCCATGGACTCCATGTCTGGGCACCTGGGTTGGTGGCTCTGATGGGTCCACTTGTGAGGGGCCTGGATAAGGCATCCATGCCTTGGGAATCTTCACTCAGGATCCCTGCCTTCTATTGTCTCTCTCTCTGTTCCTTTGTGGGAACTTTTATCACTTAACCTAACTTGTAACACTTTTCTGTGCAGCAGGAAGCAGTGGAAAGTCTTGGATTTCTACCATTCTGCATTGCAGCTAGGGAAGTTGGAACTCCAGGTCTGTGCAGTTGTTTAGCCAGTCTGTTCTCCATCTGCCATGTTCCAGTTTCTCCTCATGCACCCATTGCACAGGCTCTAGGTACCATAGGCCGTGCTTTGTATGCATAGTGGGACAGGTACAAGACATTTTTTCTAGAAATATAATTATGAAGAACATCTACACCAGCAT
Organism: Buphagus erythrorhynchus; assembly: GCA_013400855.1. NCBI lineage: Eukaryota > Metazoa > Chordata > Aves > Passeriformes > Sturnidae > Buphagus > Buphagus erythrorhynchus. The sequence goes on from VZTT01067900.1 coordinate 72,364, forward strand.
ATGTGAACATCTCAGAATAGAAATGGAAATTTTTGCTGCAGACCCCAAGCAGAGTGCTATTCATCCAAACAGCTGCTCTTTCCCCCAAATTTAGATAAGGAGATTGATAACTTGATTTACAATTTTTAGAAAAATATTAAAATGTTATTCTTAGGAGATTCATAGTCAGTTTAGAGTTCTTGGAATCTGGACATGTAGGATTTCTTAAATTGCTCTGCAGAAGTGGATTAATGAGCTGGCTAAGGTTACAAAGGGAATCCTTTGCTGTGTCATTTTCATGGAGGCAGCGTTGCAAAAGTGAAAATTCCAATTACCTCTTTGCAAAGTTGGTTCTTGCCAATGCCACACCACTTTTCTACCAGACTGCTTGAGGCTGACATCTGGCCAGCTGCCAGTGGGCTGGGAGGACAAGTGACTTATTCAAGTGTGGTAGGGATGTGTGTAGTTCAGAAAAAAGAGTGAGCAGCACTGCTAGTTCAGATGTATTTGTCCTCAGAATAAGAACAAAATCAGGACATGTTCTTGCTGCGGAGGCTTGCATAGAGTATTTCTCTTTACAGTGGCTGAAAGACAAATTCAGCCTAAAAGTAAGAGTATAATGAAGGAGACTCTAACAGTATAGAAAATTAACTATTGTTATAATTTATCAAGGGCAGCAATGCCCTTCATTGAACATTTTTTGGCTCAGTATTCAGGCATACATTCCAGTACAAGAAAGGCTTTTGAGCTTGAAATAACACACAGAAAGACAATCTCATAGTACCATAATGCACAAGGTTGGACCAGAGGATTTTTTTTGCCCTTCAGGTCTGAGAGTTTCATGTAGTTCCTATCTGCACAAAAGAGAAGCCTTTTTAGTACATGCTAAAGGTGTTGTGTTTTTCAAATGAGCACACGTGCAAATGGGATGACTGTGATGGGAAATGGGGAGACTGGTTATAGGGTGATAAAAAAGCAGCTGGTGCCAGGATATTAAGACACATTAAAAACACACCTTTCCCCATTATTAAAACAAAAAAATTTGCATAAAGAGGAAGCTAATGCAATGTGGCAATGACCAAATGCTGAATGAAAGACAGAAACACAGTAGAAGAGAGGTCAACAGACCAGAAAGGGACCTAGGATAGTGAAAAGCAGTAGAAAGGAAGAAGTGATTGTGTTTGCCAAAGATGCTGCTATGATACCTGTGTGTGCAGAGCCCCATCCAATGAGAAGAACTGGATCACCATTCTTTGAAATGTCTTTTTTTTTTTTCTGTGCTTGAGAGCATCACTTAAGATTCACATGTCTGGTACATCACACATACCTACTTGAATGCCTTTCTCCATGAGAAAAATTGTATCTTTCATCAAGGTAATGTATTTTTTTTAAACTGTCAGAATCATTCGAATGAAATGCATGAAGAAATCAATAGCAGAATTGTATTAAAGAAAAGCCACAGCTTTGCTCACAGTTAAAGGTTTCAAGTTCAATAATGTTGGACTTTAAAGAGAAGGAAAGAAATTTCCTTCATTTTTACTATAATGCACTTAATGCACCATACAGAGAAGAATAGAAGTGCTGTCCAATAGACCCTTTGTATTTTCCTCAACCTTTGCTGTCAGCCTCCTTCTCCATTTCTTTTTAATTCTCATTCATTTAAAAAAAACCCAACCCTTTCACTGTAAACAAATTTAATTCTTTCCAGTGGCACTGCACCAGATATCACTGCATCCTGTCACAAACCATATCTGTGATGTTTAGAGAATTATCTTTTATTTTGAAATATTGATAGAAAATATATTCCTGGTTCTGTTCGTCCCGAGGTAAGAAAGAATAAAAGAAAGATAAAAGAGTGGGCTACTGCCACAATGAGTACATTTTTTTTCAAACAAGCCTGTTCTCAGTATGTTTATACACAGTGAAGAAAAGAACCAGATAAGCAAGATGTAATTTCCTTCTGTCACAAATAAGACTATTTATTGAGGATTATTTTCTTTGGCAGTTCTTTTATGTCAGAAATGCAGGACTGCCCTAAAACAGCTGCTTCTGTTTGGAACAATTCTCCACTACCTAGCTGTGATTCCTGGCTGTACCTTAGGGATTGTTGTCCTCAGTGTTTGTCTCTTTGGTGTCTCTAAGTTGTCTTCTTCCATTTAAGTGTACTTCAGGCAGTCATTTATCACAAACTCCCTTTGAGTTGAGCTTGCTTTCTTCCCTTGCTGTCTTTGAATATTCCTCCCACCGACAGCTACTCTTTCTTTACATTCTTTTTACATTACTTTGCGTGGGTTTTTCTGCCAGCTACCTATTATAAGAGAGTTTTGCTTTCTGAGTTTAAATAGCATTTTTAATAAATACTATTTATTTTTCTAAAGTAAATACATTTCTGGTGAGGGAGAAAGGATTTCTGCCATGGAGCAGACTATATCCTTACAAATAGTTAAACTGGGGTTTAGGTTCACATGGTTTAGGTTCTAACTGTCTCTGTGTTAATAAATTGCATAGTGGCTCAACACTTCCCTGTCCCACTCTAACTGAAAAACTGGTTACCTTCCACCAGGTAACCCAGAGTTTGTCCTTTCAGGGAACAAACTCTGATCTAGTTTCCAGATGAAAATCAGAGTGTCTAGGAATATTTATGAAAATATGGATGAGATTAAAGGCCTGATGTCCAGGCAGACCACAGTTGATAGGATTGATTGACAATAAAGCCTTAACTTCAATTGCTTCCACATCCATGGTATTGCCTTGGGCTGTTCACTCCCAACACCAGAGAGCAGTTTTTGTTTGATATAATGGGCTCTGAGTCCATCAGCAGTTTTCCCACCTCCTGCAATAATGCAAACAGCAATGACACGGTACCTCTTGGCTCTTTTTCTAAAGATCCCATCAAAATGTCTCTCTTTTTTGGAAAGGTGAAAAAAAAGGGTGCTGGTGAACCCTTATTTGCCTCTTCACATGCACAATAGTAATGCTGTTAGCCAGTTTGTACCAGCTTCTTCTCTCTTCATGGACTTAGATTGGCTAGAGGCATGATTTCTGCTTGAGATTCCCAAACTGGTGAAAAATGAGCAGCTGTGCCAGCTAAAAGGCTGCTGGAAGGTTTGCCTATGGTAGAATTATGACAATTGAGAGGATGTTTACTTTTAATTTAGTAGTAAGCCTAAGGCATCTCCTAGAGAGCACACAAAAAGAAAAAGGTGTGAATAATAAAAATTCAATAAATTAATTAATATGTCTTACATTTATCTGATCCAAGTTGAATTGGAGATAATACCAAAAAAGGAACTTAATTTGTAATTTGAGGTTCTGCAGTGCCTATCCCTCCCCCTTCACCTGTAAAAAACCTCTGTGGTCTCCTGTGTGTAACTTAGCATCCAAGTGCTGCAGTACAGGCTGAACTGGGATCTAGGAGAGCAGGTGGATGACTGACAGTGCTTTGACCCACACTTGTAAGGCAATGATGAAACAGTGAGCCTGTCTCTAAAATGTCAGGGATTGCCTAGTGTTAGCTGGTTCAAACAGTTTAAAATGGACTGTGTCATCTCCTTTTGCAAAGCAACAGTTTCTCAGTATTGGCCAAGTATTGAATTTACTACTCACAATCTAACAGGTCAGACCCTATAGTTTTTTTATTTCATGGTAAGGGCAGCTTTTACATCCTAGCTTTGCACCCAGAGGCACTTATTCCCTGTCTCTCCTGTGCCAGCACACTCCACTCTCACTGCAGTCACTTAAGTCAGTGGAGGTGAAGGGAACAGGAGGGTGAAGATTTGCAGGGAGAGTCAAAGCACAGCCTTTACCTGCAGGGGAGGATGTGACGGGGCAAAGTTTAAGGCTTTTGCTGAAGTTAGATCTGATAAGGAGCACACTGGTCTGGTGGAAGGCATCCCTGACCATGGCAGGGGGGTTGGAACTAGATGATCTTTAAGGTCCTGTCCAACACAATCAATTCTGTGATTCTATGAAATACTGAAAGGGTCTATGGCAAAGGCTTGTGGAAATATTACAGATCAGAAAGACACCTGGAGCAAAGTAGTGTCTGCTAGGAACCCTGTGTTGGTATAGCTCTGCTATGTGCCCAAGGGTATCTTGATCATATTTTGTCCAAGGATGAAGGCATGGGAGGGAAAACTCTGTATCATCATTCTTGTGGAAAGATTAATGATGAAGACCTGGTACAGGCAAGTCCATTTGCTTTAAATAAGTTCTTTACTTAACTGGTGGCTTGGCAGCTTCCCTTGGTTTTTCCTGTGTAATGCTCTAATGAAATAGTGTGGAGAAATCCTGTGACTATTTCCCTAGTTACTGTTGTCCTGGCAGAGTGCTTAATGCACATTCATGACATTCAAAGACATCTCTCAGCTCCACAACATCAGCCTCTTGTGTGTGCTGAGGGATTGAAAACTATCATGGGTTTCCACCCCTGCTCTCTTACAGAGAACTGTCCCCTGGTGTAGCACCCTGCCAGCCATCCTGCATTCCTTCAGTGGGGGTTTCCCAAGGAGACAGCAGGCTGTTTGCTGCTGGCTTGCACAGTGCCTTGTGTGAAGGGCTTTTTATACCGCCCTGAGCACTACCTGTCCCAAAGGAAAACAGTAAGTGTAAACGAGTGGGGAAAGAGACAGAGTGCAGCCATGGATTATCAGAAGGGTCTCCAAACTCACTGTCAGCTCAGACTTTCAGGGAGCAGCAATATATTACAAAAACTGTCTATTTGTAAGACTTCCCTAGTCTGTCAGATCCTTTATGTTTAAAATATGTGGGATACAAGACAATAGATATTTTCTGAAAGCATCTGCTGTAAACAAAAATGTGCACGTGTGCGTGACTGCATGTAGTGGTTACACATGATTTATGAGAGCACTGCAAAACCAGCTAAGCTAGATTTTGTGTGCAGATATATATGGAGACCACTTTTATAGTCTGCATGTACGTGTGCACACACATTTAAATACACAACAGTATGAGATCTCTTTTGGTGCCCAATACTCTTCTGGTCTTCAGTAGTTTTTTCACTCAGAAACGGTGCCAAGAATAACTGAATTTGTGGTTAAAAACTGTGTGCCTGGGCAGTGGTATTGTACCAGGTGCTCTTACTGCCTTCATGTGCCAACAAGCCTTTGAGTAGGAACTGGAATTGCTCTATGTGGACAATTAGTTTTTACTAGTTACAGTATACTTCCCTAAAAAAATACTATTTTTCAGAATATTTTTCAGTGGTTGTAGCCATCCCGTCTTTACTCAGACATACCTACACAAGTATACGACATTCTCGATCTTTTATGGGTATTAAATTACTGTGGAATTAGAACTTCTTGAATTTGAAAACTATTTGAGTCATTGTCCATGGTCTGTGGTCTCTGCCATTCTCTTTTTTCTTGCCTTTTTTGTTTTTGCTTTTTTTTTTTTTTTTATTTCCTTGGTTTGGATGTGAAGTTTTCCAGTTCCCACATCAGTTTGCCAGAGTTTGGTTGTCTCTCATGGGAATGCATAGCCATCTTCACCAACTTTTTAGAAAAGTTTCAAACACAGTAGAAAAATAAAATGAAATAATGAAAACACTTGAAGATGTGCGTAAGACAAGACTATGTAGCAACCTGTAAGTTGGAATTTTGAAACACTCCTTTGTACTCAGCTCCTGTGAGCTGACAGTGGTCTGTGTGTACAATGAATTTCATAGGGAGCTACCCGACTGTCAGAAATAGCTGTAAAAAAGCCAAACTGCGGTATTTCATTAAAAATCAGTTCTTTTAATGTGCATGCTCTTTCTTTCTGGCACTGAAGGAGGGGTTTTCAGGCTTCTTTGCTTTTATAAATTCTCCAGATATTTTTCAGTGAGAATGCTCCATAACAAAATGTTCCAGAACGGGTTATTTTTTTATCTTAACTAATTCACAAAGGACTTCTGCCGTCAGATCATCCCAGTACAGAAACTCTGATTCACTGAAGTGAGCATCAAGAACCAAAACCCTTTTGGACCTAGAGATGAACCTCAGGAGTAGCATCTGCTTTTAGCCAGAGCTTAACCCTTTCAGCTTTTCGGTGTGAGCTGTGCCCATTCTGAAAGAGAACCAGAAAGGAAGTTCAGATTATTCTGAAATTCCAGAATTCCACCAAAACCTAAAGATAACCTTTTCTTTCCCCCTGAAATCTATATGAGATTAAGAGGAATGCCTGAAATGTGAATCTCTGCTCAGGACAGGTAATGTTAAAAAATGCACAATGAAGCGAAAGGTATAAACACAGTATGAGCCGTGACTTGTTGGTTTACTTGTAAAACTAATAGAGTGGTTTGGTTTTTTTTAAAGTTTGTGTTAGACAAAGAGCCCCAAATGGGCCTTATGGTATCAACTACAGCTTATTTTCCACTTTAGCTTTTCAGAAGTTGATGTCAAACCATTGAAAGATGAAAATGAATAAATTGAATTTTTACTGTAGCTATGAAAAGAGGGAAAAATTGTCTCAGAATTAGTAGCCTTAAATTTGCTGCATTTGAGTCATTCCAATCTGCTGTATGCGAATTTTTGTGGAGACTTCTTAATTTAGTGACTGAGCCAATTAGTACAGAGGCTGCTTTCATAATGTGGCATCCAGGTGTCTCTGGCAAAGTCCATGCACTAGCAGTTCAATTCTACTCTTCTGTCATACATGTCCGACAAAACATTTAGAAAAAATAAATAATTTAAAAATCTTTCTGTCCAATACAGCAAAACCAATTTATGCCCTTTATGGTCTGACAGTTTAATTTTTATTTCTTGAAGGAGAAAAATCATTCAATTCCTAAACCCTATTTGGAATTATACAATTCGTTAAAAGCCTCAGAAATTAGCCAGCAGCTCTTAGAAATGTTTAACTTAAAAACAGCCAGGAAGGTTTCTTTTTTTAATTTTTTTTTTTTTTTTACATTTGTTTAAAAAAATTATATTCCCTCAAAATGAGACCTTTGTGCCAAGTTTTATTCTGGAGCACAGCTTTACAGCTGAGCTAAAACCCCCTATAATAGGAGAAAAGTGACAGACTCTTAACTATAGTAGCATGAACAGCACTGCTATAATTCCTGGGTGAACTTTGTCCCTGGATGTGTGTTTTTGGAGTGTGCCGGGGTGACATTCAGCCTCTACATTCATTTTTATGATAATTCAGAGTAAATTGTGGTGCAATAAACTCTTCAAGCCTGTCTTTCTTGTGAAAGCCATGAATCAATCAGCTGCAGGCTTTTTTGGGTCTTTTCAATGTATAGTGATCATTTAGATTTGACATGCATTGTGAGACCTTGGCTTAGCTCCTCTCTATGGTCTGTCATTAATTCCAGCCTTTACTGTTCTGAAGTACAGTGAAGGATGACTGAGAAATCATTGCCCCTCTTCAGCTCTGTTATTGCACAAAATAGCAGTGCAATAATTTTTTGTCAATGTTTTACTCTAAAAGCTTTCTACATCAGTTTTGAAAAGGAAGCAATAAAGCCCATTCAATGGTATGAATAAAAATCCTTTGAGGTTTAGGCGCAGGGCTGCTTTTCTTCAGCTGGTAATCAAATTGGAGCTAAAATGAAATTGAGTTTTCTTATGAAAATAGCCTTTGTTGCTGGGAAGGCTGGTAATTCATAAACAATAACCTGCTCTTTTGTGTGGATAATAATATATTCATGTTCTTTCAATAGGGTAAAAGCCAGACCTAGTGCATTATGGTACAGTAAAAATAGCAGAAGGAGCTTGCTGGAATAATCTTGAAGAAGAGATGTAGCATTCGGTGACTTAAGCTTTCAGCTCCCATCTGAAATTGTACTTTGCTTTTATTTGCGAGCAGGGTTTTAGTTGTTGATTTGTTGCCGCTATACAATATTTGGTTAATTGTGGAAGATCTCAAGCTGTGCTCATCACTGCTCCTGCGAAAGCTGCTGCCAGCTGCTAGAAACAGAGCCTGCTGCTACAGGATGTACACTATTCACAGGAGCAGCCTCTCAGCGCTGATTATCTCTCAAGAGTTGCCTGCTCTCCATCACTGCGCGCCCCGCACGCAGCCGGCCGCGGGGCGCGGGGAGCAGCCAGCCCGCCTGCCCGCCTGCTAGCCCGCCTGCTAGCCCGCCTGCTAGCCTGCCTGCTAGCCTGCCTGCCCGCCTGCTAGCCCGCCTGCCTGCCTGCCTGCCTGCCTGCCCTCTGCTCAGGGTAAGCCGAGGCGTGCGCCGGGACAACTTGGCTGGGGATTTTCCAAGCGCTGCTGGGGAAGCAGGCTCCCAGCCCCCGGGAGCGCGGCGTGGGCTCCGCCACCTCGGAGCCGAGCGGGGGCTGGAGGAGGACGTCAGGGGCAAACAGTGAGGGTTTCCAAGCGCTCTGTGAGGTGCTCCTGGAAATGTTGCTTTGGGGTTCGGGGTTTTTGTTCTACTTAGCCGGGCGAGACTTTGGAGGTTTGAGTCGGCGCTGGTTCTTGTTGAATTGGCGTACCTCGTTGTCACGTCTGTGCTTTGTGACTCGATGCTAAAGCTCTGGGTACGGATGGAGGTTGCTCCCCAGATGGGTTGTGTGAGCAAAGGCAAGAGGTTGGCGGAAAACTCTGGGAGCATGTCCTGTTTGTAGTGACTCTTTTTCTTTGCCTCAGCTTGGGGGGAGTGGAGGGTAAACTTCAGTCTGAGTACCTGAAATTACCTCCTTCCCGCTCCTCTCCATCAGTTTATGCTTTTAGATTGTTGATAGCTTTGGTAGTGTTGAGCTCTGAGTGGTGACAAATTTGCATGCAGACACAGATATGCAAAAATGCTGATTTGGAATCTGTTTACATGTAAGATGCAGACTTGATCAGCCTCACCAACGCTGAGGTGAGAGATTGCTTAAAGATTTTGCTGAATTTTGACTAGTCTTCCTGCCTGGATGGCTGAACTAATAGTAGAGCCACTCGTCAGAGCGCCCGGGGAGGTGCAGGGTGAGACACGGTAGCTGGTCAGAACTGTGCCATTACTTGTGGATTCCAGCGGCAGGGAGGACTGGAGGACTGAGTGTGTCTTGGAGGCAAGTGGGAAGCAGCTTTGCAAAGGGCATTCCTACAGTGCAAGGGACTGTAACCCAGACTCTGCAAGCCACACTCTTTCAAACTGAAATAAGGAATGGATTAATACCAGGTGTATTGTTCTCCTTATAACTTACCCAAGGGTTTAGAAAAGTTTAACAAACCCCACCCCCCCCTCGCCAAACCAGAACATATCCAAGGCAGATAAAAGTAATGAGAATGTAAAGTGCAAAGTCTTACAGTGGGGATTATTTTCAAAGTAACATTGACATTAGATCTGTACGTATGCAAAGCTGTCTTGAAGTAGTTGCAGAGGTTTTTATTCATTTTTAACAGTGAAATTACATGCTTAACAAAAGGAACTTTTAAAGGCACAGTGGTAACTGACAGTCAAAGCAATATATGTCATTATCCAATTAGTACACACAAATGTGTTTTTATTATTCACTTAACATACCTCTGTGTTTGGCTCCCAGAAAAACAGTGTTTTATTTCTCAAAGTGTTTTAAGACTGGTATATGTTTTACTGCTGCAGTTGGAATGATATTTGTGCACATTACAAGTATTTATATTGTTGTTGCTCATTAGGTTAACTTTGTCTAGAGAAAAATCTTTAAAATCAAAAATTGTGGGTAAATGCTGGTTAGACAAAATGCAGCAGGCATTCAATTCCAGTTTTCTTCACAATGGGAAAATTTGCTTTATATTTCATTTAAAGTTGAATTGAGATAAATACTATTGCTTGTGTTTAAAAGAATGATAATATAACTAAATTTTCAAGTGCATTTGAATGGAATGTATGTTAGCATATAAAAGAGCATCTGTTGGTACTTACTAATATGAGAACAGAGAGTCTATTCAACAGAACAACCTTTTTGTTTTGGTGAAAAATAAACTATCTAGCAATGTGGTTTTGGCATTTGTTTCATTGGAAAACTGACATGTGGTGGTGATATTAGCTTTTTAATTACAAGTTCTGGTACATTGCATTATCAGTTTTCTTTAGGAGGAAACATTTCAATTGTAGTTGGACAATGCTGTTGTCTCAGTACTAAATACATACAATAGGTATAACAAGTTTGCCAAGGAATCCAGTTTGTCTACAGCTTTAGAAGAAATAGAAAGAATTTCCCTTCTCTTGCCATATTTGAATAAGATGTAGTGAATGTGTTTGGAGTATGTTTCCTAATGTTTCTGATGTTGGATTTACCTTTGTCATGGAAATGCATGGTTTGTTCTGGGTTTCAGGCAGAAAGGATGCTTCATTTAGGTATGAGGTGCTCTAATGAAGCTCTGCTATGTGCGCAGACGTCCATGAAAACAAACAACATCTTTAAATTTCACTAGCATTAGACATTTCCCACACTGATAGCACCAGAGTGGGACAGCTGTACACTAAAGAAAGTACAAGCTTCCCATGAGAGAACTGCTAACGCATCTCATGCCCAAGTATTATTCTGTTATTTAGCAGTGTTATGATTTAGGAATAATTTCCTAACAGTAGAACACTGTAAGACCTCCAAACTGATTTCATTATGCTTATTTTAGAGTATAACATAAATATTATGTTTATCAGTGTTAACTTTATATACTGCTGTAACTCACAAAAGCAGATATTTTCCATTGCAATTAGCATTTCTAAGTTTAGAAAGGAGCACATTTGCAGTCCATGCAACTGTAAGTTACAGGCTACTTATAACACACAAAGTTGTCCCCTGTTGACATGGTTGGTTGGATGATGCCCTGTACACTTGTTTTGAAATTTTAAGTTCCTGCTGATGCTGGAACCTAAATTCTTTACTGAGTATGGTTTCCCTTAGAGATACAAGGCAAATGATAGTAAGTATTTTGCAATAAAAAGCAAGTACCAACCATTGTAGACAATAGTGTAATTGAAGGGCATCAAACACTGTGGTAAAATAAAAATTAATATATCCAGGTTTGGCATATCTTTCCTAATGAATGCACCCTACCACTGGAAAAAAAAGCCCTGAATTTTTACACAAGAACGTAAACTAAGTGAATTAAGTATAAACATATTTTTACATATTCCCTGTCTCTGTACTAAATGTATTTAAATTTTCTAGCCTTGTTTTTCAAGTAGTTTGTGGTCACCTTGGCTGGATTTGCATGTAGTTGTTTTTTAAAAAAGAGTCTTCAATAATGGCATATCTGGATAATTTATTCATATTAGAAATCTGATGCTAGAATAGCTCTGACACCAGACTTAGCAAATAGGCTTTAAAATGTGTAAAAATGATACTTAAGATGAAAAATATGTGAAAGGATTTTTATCAATAATTATGATACTGAAAGTCACAAAGTGCAACCCATATTTTTTGTGGATGAATGTCTGTAGAGTGCTGTTTCATAGACCTTCCTGCTTTTGCTCTTACTCTTCTGTTATGTTTGCTTAAACTTTGTAGATTTTAGTAAAATGCTGTACTTCTTTATGTAAATTGCAGAGATAGAAGTTGAGAGCAGCCTAAAGTTTCGTATTTCAACCTGAAGTTGAGAGCAGCCTGAAGTTAAGATACTTTCATATCTGTCTACTTCAGTCCTTGAAAACCGAGAGCTTGTTTATGGGTGCCTTTTTATTTTCAAGTTAGGTGTAAGGTTAGCAGACTTCTATGTTTATTGTGTTCTCAGCTTTCAATGCACTCTGCCTTATCGGTGTACTTGAATCCACGTGGTGCATATAAAATGAAAAGCTTCAAGTATTAAGACATCCAGGCAGAGCTCTGTAAACAAGGCTTTGCCTTCTAGTGCTCAGGCTTTGCATTGTCACCTGTTGTAAACACACTGTTACTCCCTCCTTATGAAGTGTGGCCAGAAAAAAGAGCAGATCTCTAATATGTGTGGTGCCTTCTTAACGTAGCTATTTGAATACCAGTGTTCTGCTTTGAAATAAGAATTTTCTGCTTTATGAGGAGAGCTGGTTCCTCAACTTTTCTTAGTGTGATGGCCTGAGGGTAATGTTATTTTACAGTGTAATTCAGCTCATTTTATCCAAACTCTTCTTAAAGATGGTTGGAGCAGCATCTTTCTGCTTTAAGGCTCTGAAACACAGTACAAGTAAGTCGATAAATGTAAAATTTTTGCTGGCAGCTGGGTTACCTAATGGACTTGAGCAGTTGAAAGAAAGGAGGGATTCCACTTTAACAGCTTTTAGTGGTTCAAAATGGGCTGGAAATAAGAAGAGGAAAATCAACTAAACAGTGAGCTGAAGCAAAATTCCTCCAATTTGCTATTAAAAATGGGAAACCAGGATCCTAACTCTCCACTGTCTAGTACTTTGCTGTTTCTCTGGTGATTTCAGAAAGTAGGTAAAAAATGGAGGCTGACATGACAGCTGGGTAACAGTGCAAAGGCCTGGGCATCCTCCAGGTTAGATGATTAAATTGGAGGAGGAAGAAATGGTGGCTGAGCACAAATTTCTGAGATTGCAGGCTACCTCACAATAATAGTGGTATAAATGCACAAAAAAACCCACTGCAACTGTAGGGAGTTTTAAGTCACTCTGCACAGCTGTGAAGAATCAGATGCTTAAGGAAGTAAATTCTTGATGAAATTATCTCTCAGAATATTTCTAGCATCATCTCTGATGCCACCAGCCAAAGAGAATACATGCTGCAAAATCAGACCAATGCATATTTGATATTTTGAGTATGTACATAGAGGAGGAAATATAAACTGGCAGTCCTTAGGAATCTGGAAAAGACTACCACAAAGCATGAAACAGTCAATTTAAAAAAAAAAATTACTTGCGCCTTTGTGATGACCGCATTTTTTCTTCATCCATACATGTATTTTTTTTTACACTGGTTTTGTTACCTCTCTAAAAAACAATTTAATCTTCTCTAAGTTTTAGTTTATCATTGCTCAAAGCACTGGTCCTAATTTCCCCAGAGCATTCCATCATTTAAGTATCTGTAACTAATTGGAAATCAGATGTGAAAGTGATGGGAAATCAGGTGTGCACACAAATGCTAGCTTTGCAAAAGTTTTGCAGGTCTCTTTTTTGTCAAATGTAAAAGCATTGAAGTTGAACAGCCATTCCCTTTTGTTCCTTAAGCCATCCATGTTTGCTAGTGTTAAGGTCATCTATAAAAATTATGTTCCCACTGCCACACTGAAGCCAAAGAAATATCAGCCATTTCAGAATAACAGGAGCAAGAAGTAATTGCTGTGTCCACTATACAGTGCCAAGGAAAAAGGGAAACAAGGATCCTAGGAAAAAGGAAAAAATTAAGGGTACTCATTACTGTCACTGTTATGGGTACTCATTTTCATGGTCTAGGCTTGTAGCACATCTGAAGCATTAAACAGCCATCCCCAGACAATTATACAGCCTTTTCCCAAACACTGCTTACACTGAAGAAAGAGCACAGTTTATACTTCTACCAATCAGCAAAGATACAAAACTTAGAGAGTGTTACAAAAATGTCATTACAGTCTCCCTAGGAAATGGAACATCCAGCTGCAAAGCATTTATAAAGTACATCAAATACTTCATATCTCATAGCAGCTAGCAAAATGTGTCTTGATTTATCTGTTTGAGAGCTCATCTCCAGTGTCTCTTTGGAGCTGGTCTTAATCTTTCATCAAGGTCTTTCATGGAAGTTTTTAACCATATTGGAATTGTAGAAATGCTGCATTTAAACCATATTGGAAATGTGTCATTATGTTGCTTTAACTGACAATTTTTTACAAAATCAATGTAAACATGACTATAAATGTTAAAGGATAAAATGACATTGGACTTTCCAGTTGTTTTATTGAGCTGAGATGCAAATATGTAAGATGAATAATGAATTACTGATTAACACTTGACTTCATAAGCTAACATAACTGTACTGAAATCATTAAAATAATTTGTCAGTTCATAAGAAGATTTACTGTAATGAGTTTTTAAAGTGAATTGAATAGTTTCAATAGGTCTCCAAACCAGAATAGTATTTTAAATGAGACTCTACTGCCTGTTAATTTAATAAAGCATTTCAGCACTTAAAATCAGGTAATACTCTGGTTAGTCTAACAGAATAAAAATGTGGGAGTTGAGCTTACTCAAGTTTGAGATGTGCATCAGAGACTTTGACAGTAATGGCCAGCATCCTCCTCCGTCTTGAGGCTTCAGTACAAAAGTACTGGGTTGAATGGATACAGAAAAAGGTCCAGTTGATACAGATCTCTAATCTAGTGGGAACCTTGCCATTTCAGGTTCAATTCTGGGTGACCAAATTTTGTCTTCTATTGACAGTGAAAGCACATTTTGCTGAATATGCTTCCTCAATGTCTCAACACTAAACTAATTCAGAACAGACCAGAATTTTTTGTGGTACTAGGTAGATAAACATTCAACTTTGGATGTGTCTGAATTTTTATCCTCCTTAAAAACTGTTTGGGACTCAACTTTTTGATGTCAACCCACTCCAGAATAACACGAGTACACATCATCTTACAGAAATTCTGTCCAGTTAGGTATTCGTACCTCACATTATGTGAGTAGGGGAAAGAGGGCATTGATCCTCTTTCAGTCTTCTTCTCAACATTGAATGACAGCTTAGAAAAATGAACATTTAGTTATTTATAAAGATAACACCAAAGCTTTTCATGTAATAAGGGAGATAATTTTTTTAACCACTTAATTCCTTTTGTCCCTAGAGATCAAGATTTTGTGTGTGTAAATGCTGCCTTGGAGGGCAGCACAGCAAAAGGAAAGAGTCCTGTTCAAAGAAGCAAGGAGTCTTTAAGTTGCAAGAGTCCATGTTTTCAAAATAATGGCCTCTCTGAAATCAGGGTTGTGCAGAGACCTGAATCAAAGGACACACGTGATGATGAAAGGCTGTTGAAAGTCCCATCCAAAAGCCACTGTAGAAACTGGCAAAGCTCTACACTCTGTGAACTTTTGCCAACTTCCTGTCACGTTTTTGGGGACATGTCTTTTAATGGGTATCACACACATTCTATGGATGTGCTGTGTGTTTTTAAAGGCTGTCTCTACCTGGACAGATATGCTCAAGCAAATTACTCTTTTTTATATAATTCATCATATGCACAAGATGTGGTGGGCAGTGCAGGCTTGGGCAGGAAGTCAGTAACATGACTGCACAGTTTGTGGCATGGATCCAGCACTGAAAGGGATAAGGAATTTTCAAAATACCATTGAATAGAACATGAGAGACTGTTTGAGCTTTATAACACAGGAAGGGGATGTGTCAAACACAGGAAGGGGATGTGCCAACTCTGATTGAATAATTGTATTAATTTTTCATGTAGCTGGGAGGGTGGCTGTTGCTGCGCAAAACTGACACATAAAATCCTCTGAAGACAACATAAGATTTGTTTGGAAAAGTGGACCCAACTGTACCTTTTGTGTTTTAAAATTATGTATGAGTCTAAAGCCTATGAGCTCTTTTCTTTTTTCAACTTAAGAAAGTCACAAGTGACTATTTTCCTGGGTAATGTTGACAAATAGAAATGCTTTGAGACTAGCTGTTCCTAAGAGAAAGCCCATGGCACAATCATAGGTGGCAATAACTTACAGCTGCTCTCATTCCAGACTGGATATGACACAGAAACCTAAAGATAGAAAGATATTTGTTCAGTTACTAAGCTCTAGCAGCAGTCACATGCTGTAGTGATTCTGTATCTGACAACTACATTTCTTTTCTGAATGTCCAGGGGACATAATGCTTCCCATGATTTTCATTCTGCAAGAGAGTGAAAAATCTACTAGCTTTATACAATAATGCTTCTCTCAGTAGATGATGGGCTAATGTCTTATGCTCCATTGAAGCTGATTGTCAAAAGCAGCACTGAAGGCTTGCCAGTTCTTTTTGGTAGCTTGTCATGTGGATGCTGACCTTGTGCAGCAGTGGCATCGCATCATCTGGGTACAGGACATGGGCAGGCTGCACAGGAATTAGCACTCCCTGGGAGGCTGATGCAAACATAGCCTTGCAGAACACTACAGTGGGCTCCCCTCCTCACTGGCACCCTCCTCACCCAGGGCTTTCCTTGTTTTAGTTTGTGCTGGATCCTTAAATGAAGAGAAGAAGATGCTGTCAGGGCTTACCTCATTATAAGATTGAGGAAGAAAAGGGGAAAGCAATGAGTGTCTCTGTTTTCTGCCTGACTTCAACTGTGAGGAAAGGGAAAGCCAGCAAGCATACAGGACTTGGTTGAAAAGGAAGCAATCACCTCTCTTAATCAGACAATCTTCTCCTTTTTCCTTGCTCTCTCTTCTGTTGCCAGCTTTATGTTACCTGCTGGCAAGGAATTGCTGGGATCCTTTAAGCTCCATAGAGATTATTTTTCTTTTGATCTTCTATCTTCTCTGCTTTTAGCAAAGGAAGAGCTAAATCTCTGCATTGTTTTAATTTCCTTTAAATCCTGCTAGGTCTTTCTAGTCCCTTAAGCTGTTGACAATCTAGTGCCAGTCTGAATTCATG